>JABWIB010011585.1:0-13259 GCA_016617825.1 Platyplectrum ornatum | reverse complement strand
GTACACACCACAGTCAATTTGACTGGTAAATCATTGATATTCTTTCCCATAACCCCCTGCTTTAACCACAATTTAAATATACATGCCCAGAAAGGCGGATCTACATTGTGACATTGTTTGATTGTTTATATTAACAGTTTAAATGGCACGATTAAGTGATGTCTTGTACTGGTTTATTTGGGTTTATTGGAGCAAAAACTGCAGTGTGTGTCCAGCTTATGTTAATTAGAAAGGAATACAAAAAATAAAAAAAAGTAAATATGCTTCTAAAAAGCCATTTTCTAATTCTAAGAGGTGTAATTTAATTCTTAATTATGATCCTATGCCAGCAAGCTGGATGGACATTACAGTTAAAAGAAGGGTGAACTAACAAAGTCTATTAAAGTCAGGGTTGCCAACTTTATTTGTCTACATAGGGGCAGCCCTGTGTGACCGCTAGGTGGGCGGATGGGATTTCATAGTAATGGTTTCACTGGATCTATGAAATCCCAATCACATCTCAAATCTGTCAGCTCTCCCTGGATTTGGGAACGATATTAGCATAATTTATCATCCATAGACAAAATTGTTTATAAAATGGTATTTACTAGTGTAAATATCACAGTACTGTAAACAAAAAACAAATTTATATTTGTCCCTATATGACTATGAAACCAGTTTAATGTGAGATATTATTATTAGCATAAAGTTTGTGTTTATTGAGGTGGGTAAAAAGCTGAATAACTAGAACAACTAGAAATAGAGTACATTAACAACNAAGGGTTAATGGCAAATGACAAATGAAGGTGGCATATGGCATGCAGAACAGGAGTAGANGAGCCTCCACATATGACAAACAAATCCATTAGATGAGATATTATTGTTAGGAACTATTCTTTCATGTCCAAAAATTTACTTGCAANTATGTATGACCTAATGTTATTCTATATCTCCCCCTGCTCTCCCCCATAGCGAGCGCCTCTTCAGATGTCAGTTATAAGTTCCAGATGCATTTGGAGCTGAAGGGGAACACGCATGTGCACTGTTTGCTTTCTGAGAATGCATTATGTAAAAGCTTGCCAGACATGATATAGACAATGTCATGTCTTCTCCAGTCAGCCAGGTTTTAATGTGGTTATTNTTTTTATTGATTATTATAATGTTTTTATTGATTATTATGTTTCCTAAAGACTTACACTCAGACCTTTCGATATTCTCATCCTAATGACCATTTTTGCAAACTGTGTGGCATTGGGTGTCTATATCCCATTCCCTGAAGATGATTCAAACACAGCCAATCATAACCTGGTAAGATGATGATGATGTTGATGATGTGAGAAGTGTGGTTTGCGAAAATGGAAAAGTAATAACTAATGTTTATCTTCGGTGTGGTTCATGGAATTTTTCTACTTTTTTCATATTGCATATGCTCAGCGCAACATATGTATGTGCTACCCAGTCATGCAGAGCAGTGATTTCCAAACTCAAGGCACCCCTAACACAAAATAATTACCAAACAGCCCTATTGAGTCCAAATAGTGTAATAATTATTTAGGTAAAGACAAAACTGATTCAGGTTGGCATCAAATTATGCTCCTATACAAGAAGTAAAATTGTGCTTCTAAGAAACACTTGCTACTGTACATGCCACCACGTCAGAAAAACCATTCTATGGCACACCGATGAGAGTGTCGCAGCATCCCAGAGTGCCTAGGTGCACAGTTTGGGAACCAATGATTTAGAGCCTAATAGAGGACCAAATCTAAAGTTTTTATTGAAAAAATAAACAATATAATATACAACAAATACAACTGGTACTGATTGGTCATGGGGCTCCTGATTGGCTGTAACCCATGGTGGTATATGACTGGAGTCGGGGGGGTGGGGGTGATTACCCGCAACAGTGGGCCCCCTTCTAATTTTTAATGCCTAGGGCCCTGCAAAGCCTCTGAATACACCAAATTGAACCTCATGTTAGCTGAAAAAACCACACGTCTGTATCTGGTCCAATGTCAAATCAGGTTAAGGCCTCTTTCCATACATTATGATTTGTATCAGCCTCACACTGCCTCTTATTAGAGTAATTGCTGTTTGTGTTCTACAACACCTTTTATTTGTGCCAGGGAAAGACGACCATTATTGTGAAATATTCAGAACGTAGAATTAGAGACCTCGGAGAGGGCAATCTGAAGACAGCTGGATTTTCCTCCCTCCCTCCCTGTCTGATTTGTATGCTAAGCTCCAGTGGTTAGGGCTAATTTTAGACTGTTCAACCAGTAATGAGTTTTAATCCATCGCTGTGGGCTTTTCCCTGGAGGAGGAGTAGGGGATCCCCACTATGTGAAGGACAGTGTAGTTGGTGAGCCGGGATTTCACAACATGCTTAGCTGAAAGGATGGCTGTATCAGTGTTATTGCCTTTACATTTTATTTCATTGTTATTAGTTAGGTGGCCTGTTTACATAGAGCCCTGTTTTCAGGCTGCAGTCACTGTTATTCTCAGATGACCAGTGTCCTGGAATTAATATCAATAGCACAAAGAGTGCTGAAAGGGCAGACCGCTAATGAAGACACCATAGGCAGATTTGGCATTAGCTTCTATGGGCCTGAATAAGGACCGATATGCAGGGCCTTTTAGGTGCTGCATCCATTTACATGCGGGGTTATATCATAACCCGGATTGTAGATAATAAACCAACCTGGGAGGGCGTCTGTCGCTCCTCTACAGGACCTATATGAATCGGACCAGGGGGAGTTGTCCCCCAGCCGATGGGACAGATCAGCAGTCATAGTCCAGTGTTTGGTTGTGTGAACAGGGGGGCGGAGGGAGGGATGTAAATAGGATTCTTAAGTGCTAACTAGATCTTCACACCTTCACACGCATTTTAGCAGATGCAGAAAACATAAATATATGAATATTTCATATGTCATGTATTTATCTGCCTTTATGAATCCAGGAACAAGTGGAGTACATCTTCCTCATCATCTTCACAGTGGAAAGCTTCCTGAAGATCATTGCCTATGGACTGGTCATGCATCCCAGTGCCTATATCAGAAACGGGTGGAACCTGTTGGATTTTGTCATCGTTGTTATAGGGTGAGAAAGAACTCTGAGTTGAGGCATTAGTATCTGGCATTCTGNGTTCCTCACAGTCAATCACTGCTTACACCCCATCTGCTTTCCATATCGTTATGCAGGCTCTTCAGCGTTATTCTGGAACAGTTCTCACACAAACAAGGAGATGCTCATCATATGAGTGGGAAACCCGGGGGGTTTGACGTCAAAGCTCTGAGAGCGTTTCGCGTCTTGAGACCTTTGCGACTTGTATCAGGTGTCCCAAGTAAGTTTTGTTTAAAATTTTATTTAAAAGGGAATGCTTTGATTATTCTGTCAAATAGGAAATGTATGAGTTATCTATATATGGTTCTCATTGATTTGTATAAAATACTGGTCATTAATATACAACATTTACTAGATGCATAGTTAAACAGGCCAGTANTAAAGGNAGGGGNAAGGGGGTTNCCAGTAGTTCAGAAACCTCCTCAATGTANCTGTATTATATGTGGGTTATATTAAGGATCTGGAACTGGCACACTGTATAAAGNAAATTAGAGGTGTGAGATGGCACATGATGGTATATTAGGATTAATGAATGACACATTATATACAGTATATAGTATACAATTATAAGACCCCACATATATTATAGTACATTCCTTTACATAATCATAACATACATAACATACTACAGTTTATCTAATCAAGAATCCTATTTTATGGTCTGAGGATAGGGCATTATATAAAGTACAAATTGAGTATACAGAGGTAAGGAAATAGCACATACTTGAAGATGGCACACTCTGTACATACATATTATAATATTACCTGACACCTAATATACCCAATGTGTACTTTATATTGTGCACCATCTCCACAGCTCTATATGACCCTACATGCATTACAAGCATTTGAATTTAAAAATCCATTGCAGGCCCTGTTTCCTTCCCAATATACTTAGCTCCTGATGTGTCTCGTAGGAAGATGCAGGTTTGCATTGTGTGGTTGTGTTCCATGGAGTTCTTACGTTTCTTGCTGTGTCCTGCAGGTTTGCACATTGTATTAAACTCTATAATGAAAGCCATGGTGCCCTTGCTTCACATCGCTCTGCTGGTATTATTTGTCATCATTATTTACGCCATCATCGGACTGGAACTTTTTATTGGACGCATGCACAAGACCTGTTTNTACATCGGCTCAGGTATTTACTCTTAATGACTGGCATAGCTCTTATATTCTTTTGAATATTAGCGATGAGTTTTTTAAAATTTTTCCAACATATTCATTGGACCAGATCCAAACTTGAAGATAATAGAGGAAAGTTACACATTGGTTATACCATGCTGACTTTTAGGGGAAGTCTTTGTATACATAGAGAATACTTTGCATTTGCTTATTGCACACAGATACTGATCAGCATTACTTTTACACTTTTATTAGACTTGGGCTAGGAAACATCATATCTCAACACTAATACTGTTTCCAACAGATGACATTTACCTCCCCTATAATTAATCATATTACCCAGTTTTAACTATCTTCTCTTATCTGAAAACTCTAGGGGGTATATTTACAAAGCGGTGAGATTGCAGTGAGATTGGAAAGTGCCCATAGCAACCAATCAGATTCAAACTCTCAGTTTCATTTGACACACTGGAGAATCTGAACTCGAATCTGACATTGGACCAGACCCCCTGATCTGGTCCAATGTCATTAAAAACACTTCATATAGCTATGGTCACCTTTGTTTGGACCCCTATGTAACCGGCAATCTAGTATAGTGAGAAGCAAGTTTGTTAAAATGCAGACAATGAGATTGGCCCATGTACATGGTAACGCAATGACCAAGCCATAACTGCAGTAATGTATAGTTGAAATGGCGGTTATGCTTTGTTTGGGAGCTTCATTGAAAAGGGTGGGTTTGGTCAGAGCCATACANGGCTCATTTGTCCCCTTTTTTACCTGCAAAATGTTGGTAGATATGAAAGCGTGCTGTCCATAATCTTGCAAAGATTATGGACAACGCCATCCCCATCAGTCATACATTCAGTTCTGTACCTGCCTAAAAACCTGCACTTTCCCTGCGTTGGTTTGTAACGTCTGTATTCAGTGGCCCATGCTTATATTCCTTGTCAGGAGCTGTATAAAAGATTAGTGTATCTGAGTTCTCTGAGAGCTGGAGGAATTTTTTCATTTGACTTAATCTGAGAATCAGTCCATGATCACCATATGTTTCTGTGGACAGCAGGATTTCAAGGCCAACAAGAGATCTTATTAATGTGTCCGCGCTGCCTTGGTGTGATGTTTGGGGCCTTTGAGCTCCTTTGTGTACCAGACACATATAAACTCATCATTTACACAATATTTACCAATATTTCGCTATAGAATTAGGACAGTGACAGGAAAGTGATCTCATTATTGTTATAAATGTCTCTGTATACCTTGTTTCCTGAAATATGACTAAGATCTATTTCTTTTTATAGTTTTAATATCCCCATACAAAGTCTTTCTTGCATGTTATTAAATATGATCATAATTTGTAGACTATAGATTCCTAGTTCAGCCTCTTTACCGATGTGAATGTGAACTCATTTGTAAAAATCATTTTGCTTATTGTATGTTAGACCTCGTCTCAGAAGAAGAGCCTGCCCCCTGCGCGTTCTCCGGCCATGGNAGGGAGTGTCACCTTAATAACACAGAGTGTCGGGGCAAATGGGAAGGTCCCAATGGTGGAATCACCAATTTCGACAATTTCTTTTTTGCTATGTTGACTGTGTTCCAGTGCATCACCATGGAAGGCTGGACTGACGTGCTCTACTGGGTGAGTGACAATCGCTGTCACATAGAAGAGCTGTCTTAGAATGTGATGATTAGAGCTGTGCATTCTCTATACCTTGTTCCCCGTTCCTGCTTCAAAGATATAGAATGGGGTAATAAAAAAACTTGAAGTCAGATAAGTAAATACAGAGGTGAGCTTACACCAGCTAACATTAGTCTACATGCTTCATATGTTCATAAATAAAGAGGATACAGTTACGTGTGATTCAGACCTTAGTGCACCTTGAGGGGGAGAAGTGAATGTAAAGATGTACCCAAGCAAATGCTCCTTCCGTATGTGAGTTATTTCTTACTTTTTAGTTAGGGGACAGGGATAGTCAAGCTGTGATACTCAAAATGTTTTCAAACTACAAGCCCCATCATGCTTGGAATTGGCATGAGCTGGGAGTTGCAGCAGAGGCAGTTTCTTTAATCATATCCACAATTGCAGTTGGACACAACATATATAGTCACGTAGCTTTCCGAAGCTACTTTGTCTATACAATTGAGCAATAAAACTTGACTTTGGCCACAATTGGGAGATTTTTCCCACTTTCCAGGGACTTGGGAAGCACTGCCGGGTTTTTGTGAGTCTCACACTTGCCAGGAGAGTTAGAAAATAAGTCCCCGTGATGTATTCTACTAGCCATATGGCAGCAACAAAAAGGGTCAATTAACATATATAATAATAATGTTTGTGATTTGAAAAAATATTCTTAAGATATATTGTCTTCTACTAATGTGCTTCCTCTTGTGTGTCTTCAGATGCAGGATGCCATGGGCTACGAGCTTCCCTGGGTTTACTTCGTCAGCCTGGTTATATTTGGCTCGTTCTTTGTCTTAAACCTTGTGTTGGGTGTGTTGAGTGGGTGAGTGCATATATTTCATGTCTGAGAAGAGCTAGGGAGTCAGTCATTGCTAGACAGGTAACGTTACTATGGGAAACAAAAATGTCTTGAAAATGGCCAAAGCTTGATTCCTTTGCTAATGACTAAATTGTTTTTTATTAAATCCCCTCACTGTCATGTTAATTAAAATTCAAATTGAAATTGATGTTCTCTTTTTCTCCCTCTAAAAAGTTCCTGTGTCATCTTATTTCCTTAAATTCTCATCTTCACATTATAACAATGCCCCTGGAAAATGCAACTTACCCTCACAAAAGATGCCCAATCATATGAGCATTTATATTTCAGGGTTGCCATATTATAGCTTTTCCCTCCAGGGAGAAATCAAGAGTTGGCAGTATGGGGATGTGGACGGAAAACCACACCCAAAGCTCCTCCCCCTACAACCCCATACAATTGCTATAAATGTGTGGGCAAGACTTCATGAAGCCTAGATCATTCCTAGTCTCAGTCTCAGTCCTGGGTGCTACCGGAGTCTCCTGGACATTCCGGAAGAGTTGTCAACCCTGTTATATTTGTTTTATGTATTGCTGGAGCACATGGTTGCCCATAGTGACCAATCAGATTCTAGTTGACAGATTCTTGTTTTTTCAGAGCTAGAATCTGATAGGTTGCTATGGGCAATATCGCAACTTTAACATTAATATTGATTCTGTTTCAGTCTGTTTATGTACATTTTTTTCTATATTTAATGTATTGTATTATAGATTTTTTTATATGTATATTTATTTATATCTGAGTAAAGGTAACGGGTAATGTTTCAGCACCAATTCTAGATACATTTATACCAAGGTAGGCAGTTCAGTGGGCAGTGGTGCAACTACTGTGGGTGCTTTGGGGTTCGGAAGGGAGTCCCTCTTAGCCAAGCTGTCTGTGGTTGGCAGGTTAGACGGTGACCATATTCTTTTCATATGCAGAGAGTTCTCAAAAGAAAGAGAAAAAGCCAAAGCCAGAGGGGATTTCCAAAAGCTGAGAGAGAAACAGCAAATGGAGGAGGACCTTAAGGGATATCTAGATTGGATCACACAAGCTGAGGACATTGAACCCGAAACAGAAGAGGGAGATGAAAGGCACAACCGTGAGTATCTCAGAGGAAACATTTGTAATGAAGAAGATGGTTTGATTTGTTTATTCTATACTGCCATGTTATTTGCAGAAAACGTTATAAATGATATCTTGTTCAGGACTGTAACAGGATAGTTGAATCCAATGTAAGGAATAACCACTTGTTTTAAATCTAGTTAATGAAAGTCAGGACAGGAGGAATGACAGTGTTACAAAAAAGACATGAGCAGGAATGGAAAACTGGAGATGTTGCCCATAGCAACCAATCCGATTCTCTTACTTCCATATTACATACTAGAGAATGTCAGCTAGAATCTGANGGTTGCTATGGGCAACATCTGCACTTTTCCATTTTATTACAGTTTAGTAATTCTATCCATGGTCTTGGNTAGAACAAAGAACACTCCGAGGTTAGTCCGCCATTACCTCTTTCCTCTTTTTATAAATGATTATGTGCACTGCTGGCTGGTATGCATACAAACCACCCCAAAAGCGTAACTGTTACNCCAGAAACAAGGTGGTTGGGAGGAACATATGACTTAATTGTCTGTTGTGATCTAGCATGATGTCTTTGTCAGCATTCTGTCATTGGGTAATGTATTGTTTGAAAAAGTTACTGTAATCACTCCAGACAAAGAAACCTTTTTTTGTGCATTTAGTGTATAGTCCACAAGTTGCAAAATTACACAAGGTACATATACACCTTCTGATTAGAGCTAACGTTCTCAAAAGAAAACACTGTGGACTGGATCTAGACTTATGTACTATTGAACTAGTGGTCAAAACCATGTTGAATTGCTTGGGAGGTAAATTTCATTAGTCACAAACAGTATTAAAGTTAAGANATGATGTTTCCAGCCCAAGTCTTATAACAGTAACTCTGGTCAGTATCTGTGTGCAATAAGCAAAAGCAAAGTATTCTCCCTGTATGCAAACACTAACATTCATTTTACCTCCTCCTGCAGTTTAAAATGGTTTTATCTACTCACTCGTAAGTTCATTAGTATGTAAGTCTGGATCTGGTCCTTTGTCCTGGAAAAAACTGGGATTCACCATGATTTCTGGCCCNTGGGGACAATCAATGTTTTTTGGAATCATGTGGGAGCAAATATAAAAATTTATCTGTAAGTAATTCTACAACACACCCACCCCTATGCTTTTGTGTCATTGTTATATTTGGAATGATTTTTTATCGTTCATGATGTTGAAGTCACTAAGCCCTGGAACGCAATACCCCTCACCCTGAGCTTTCATCATTAGGTTTCCTCCTCGCTAACAAATGTCCAAAGAGGCCTAGTATCAAATTGTGCATTATTTTAAAAGTTCAGTGTCCTCTGACAATGATAATTTAGCTTCTTGTTTTGCGGAGCAGTGGGAGCTTTTTCTTAACCACTAAGAGAAACTGCTGCAGCATTAGATGAGACTTAAAATGTTTGAAACCATCTTCTAGAGCCTACACAGCTTTTATAGCAGTGGTTGAATTAACTCCCTTGCCTTACAGAACTGAATTGTCCTGTGCCCATTCTTTCAAGGTGTCCACAACATATAATATTATATTGAATTAAATGATATTATATTATATGAATTATATTTAGAGTATTGCATTAGTTTTGTAACTTTTCTGCAACTCAGCGGACCAAATCCAGACATGAAAATAAAAATGGCACCTGGTTAAAAACTGGTACTATATGCTAGCTGCGTTCCCTGAATCGATTCACTCCACTATTTTATATAATATTAAATAATCTTCTAAACNAATGTATCCTTCTTATTTCAGCTATATCCTCTTCCTCAATATTCTTGNTTTAGAAGGACAGAAAATCTATTATCCGTTCAGTGGACATCTCCATTTGTCTGACCTAATAATTTCTGTTTTATTGTGTCTTCTCAGTCGAAAATCATGTTCAGTGTGCATTTCATGAGTACAATGTCTGTTTGTCTGTCGCGTGCAATGTCTGTCTGTCTCTTACATACAGGCGTCACTCTGGCCGACTTGACGGGCAGGAGGAAAGGGAAACTTCAATGGTTAATGCATCCTAACCATTCCTCAGAAACTCACAGTAACTCTCTGACTTGTGTATTCAGTGATTGGTAGTTTCATTGTAGTACCTTTTTTATTGGTCTGTGGCCTAACACGTCACAGTCCCTTTCCCTCCCCTGTGACATGTGGTCCTTCCCATATTGTGCTGTGATGTTCCAGTGGTTGTGAATAGCTGTATTTCTAAATGTAGTCTTGGGTGTAAAGAAAATTAAATGTTACATAATTGTCTTTATACAGAACAATTTACATATATATAGAGCCTGATCCAGATGTAATAGCAGATTCGGTACATTAGTTTCCTTAGTGGATTTGCTATACTATGTACCACACACGTGAGTGCAGTACCAGAATCTAGGGGACCTATGTATGAAAAGTACTTAGTCCCTTAATNTTTATTATATCTGTATACTGTCCAAGTTTATATATACCGTATATACTTGAGTATAAGCCGACCCGAATATAAGCCGAGGTGCCTAATTTTACCTAAAAAAAAACTGGGATAATTCATTGACATCATACAGGACAATGACTCGAGTATAAGCCGAGGGGGGCACTTTCACCACAAAAAAATGTGCTGAAAAACTAGGCTTATACTCGAGTATATAATATATATATATATATATATATATATATATATATATATATATATATATATATATATATATATATATATATATATATTATAAATTAAAGGCACACAGGAAGCACAACATAGTACACGAGCTGACGGCTCGTTCTCCTAAGTGTTTCGTTGGTGTAGTTCAACTTCGTCCACCACCTGTATCTGGCCCTTTTGAAAGCCACCTTGTGCGTGGGGGAATAGATGAAAATGCAGACCTGTGAACTGTTTTCATATTTATTTAGAGACGAGTATATGCTTGTATCATGTTACATACAATAATGGACCATGGATGGATATGTGTTTTATGTATTTCCAAGGATCATTCTTTGTCTTAGGGGTACTGTATATTTACTAAGCGGTGAGATTGGAAAGTAGGGATGTTGTCCATAGCAACCAATCAGAGTCAAGCNCTCAGNTTCATTTCACACACTGGAGAATGTGAACTCAAATCTGATTGGTTGCTATGGGCAACATCCNCACTTTTCAATCTCACTGCAATCCCACCGCTTAGTAAATATACCCCTTAGTGTTTTATTTGTGTCTTATAGTTATCACTATGGCTTCTTTTCTTCTGACTTACATTTCTGGTTGTTCCTTGTGCATCTCCTCATCATTATTATAGGAAAGGTTGTGTTCATGTCTCCGTTTACCTATACAGTTGTCACATCTAGCAGGGTTCAATTTAATTATTTTTCAACAGCTACTGTAATAATTATAGTCATAAATGACATCATATTCTTGCAAATATTCTTTTGCAGCGTGATCCACACTTCACAATCAATTTGCATTGAATCACATGCTTTCCTACTGATAGGTAGAAAACTAGCTGTGTTTGCATCTCTGCTTTTGGGAGATGCATTTCGGAGGTTACAGTTATTTCATTGAAATGCTCTTGTTAAAGATGGAAGGTTATTGGACAGTGATATGGACATGATTGGCCTAGATGTTGGGGTACAATTAGTGAAACATCCTGTTAAGTAGTAGCATTCCTAATATTTTTGTATGCCGCTTTTAGTATTTGCTGTAATAAGAACAATAATTCTATGAATTTAAACGTCTTTTAATCGGGATATGTAATTCAAGCTTATGTAGTGGGCTATATATGTATGACAGGTAGGGTCAGTGATGGATTAACAATGGGACTAATGGGACTACAGCCTAAGGCCTCCAATGTCAAAATGACTCATAGCGCTACATTTTATGATATCAGTGTGATGAAGGAGGCAAAAATGTGATAAGAAGGGCACAGTGCGATTAAGTGCCCAATATTTAATTGACCACCACACAACAGTGCTCACCCCCACACATTACTGGCCACTTCGATGGGCCCATGTGGATCTTAATCCAGTAGAGTGAAGTAGAGTGAGTGGAGGCCCGGGGAATGCGTAAAAGATTTAACAATACGTGGGAGTGGGCCAGAGTCTGAATCAGGTATAATAGTAATATAGCAATAATCTATATAACTATGGTGAGGTAAGGGTTTTATTGTATTAAATAGTCCCATTTATTAATCCTGTACCTCTAGGCACTCAGTCATAGATGATAAGAAGTGCATGTGATAAAAGGATACACCACTGGTATCTGTACTGTAAGTGTCTATGAAAGTTAACAGACAGTTATGAAGACAGCCATATACCAGCATACTCTTTAAAACACAGTTCATTTGTATAAAATACAATGCTTATTCCCATTGTTTGTATCCTGCCTACAGCCAGCCTTCCCGCCAGTGAGACTACATCACTCAATACTGAGAACCTAGATGATGAACATACAAACTGCTGCTCCTTATGCATGTAAGTAAAACTTATGGAGCTTGTGTTGAAGTTGTGCCAGGCAGATAAAAGATCATTGTATCACTGTGCAGCCATTCAGGAAAAAGGTTCATCATAGACACAATGCATCTGTTCATTCAGGAACTGCAGCCATTGTTACAGCATATACTATGAATCAGTGGAAATTTAGAAGTGGGGATATGGACATTCAGAAGTGACGGTATGAAAAAACTGAATATAATGGAAGTCTATGGAGATCTGTAGTATTTCAATTACATCAGTTGGAGAAGTACCAGTATGGCATACCCCTGTATACACCCCCACTTCGAGCCCTGCTATGAATGTCATGATGTCATGTCCATTTGTCATTTGGGGACGGGACTTTAGACATGATTTGCATAAATCACGTCCTCAACCTATGCTGCCGGTTCTTGGTTATTTCTTGAAGAGGAAAACTAAAAATTGACGACCCTGTTTCAAACCCATCTCTGAGAAGTCGGAGGTAGCCATAGAGATATTTTTGGTTAATCTACCCCTGACTATCGCAATTCCAGTATTTAAGTTAAACTGAATACATGAAATAGCATTCAGTTCATCTCAATGATGGAGAATTGTAGGCAGTGGGACAGTCCTGTGCTGTTTCACCTGCCTACCAGTTTGTCCTGCTAAGTGGACAGACTGGTAGGAATTGAGGTTTTTATTAATTAAAAGCAAAATATGGCCCTGATTGTGTGGCAAAATGTATGACGTGTGGGTAGAGTCGAGACAGGGCTTATTTGTGGAGCCATGGACAGGGCTTATTTGTCCCGTTTTCAGCTCCCTAAATGTTTTAATTAGTTTGGATGCAGGGAAAATACTTTTGTGCATAACAGTCACAGAGAGTTTGGGTGTTATATAATATCTATGGGCCAGATTCAGCTTTTCACTCTCATGGCTATTACACTCTCATGGGCAAAACCATGTTGAATTGCAGGGGAGGTAAATTTAATTAGTTGCAATCA
>JABWIB010011580.1:0-16161 GCA_016617825.1 Platyplectrum ornatum | reverse complement strand
TCCCTCCCATCTGTATGCAATCTGTAATATGTGGCGCTCACTAGGTTGATGGGCATTAGGATCCCTCCCATCTGTATGCAATCTGTAATATGTGGTGGTCACTAGGTTGATGGGCACTAGGATGCCATCTGTATTGAGTCTTGCCCTGCTTTGCTTTTAGCCACATCTATTGATGGATCGGTCCTTCCACATGAAGCTACTTCAAGTCCAGGGCCCTGAGTATATATGCATGGTAAGGGGCTTAGGCATGCAACACCAATTCAGACTACCAGATTTATTTTCACAGTCAGAAAACGTACAAGAAAAACTATATGCTACATGAAGCTATGAAAGTCAAGCATACATTCAAAAGTGAAGGTTTCTGTAAGCTGAGGTGATAAAACAGCATAGATTGTTATGAGATAGTATTACAGCTGTGATAAAACAACATATAGGACACCCTAAATCACGTTCACAATCGCTACCTGGTGAAGGAAAGTCAGTCGGTCCAGCACCGATGCCATCATCAGCAATGTGACAGCATCTGAGGATTGTACCCACAACAACCGAAGCCCACCAATAGCAT
The DNA here is from genome assembly GCA_016617825.1 of Platyplectrum ornatum. Taxonomy (NCBI): domain Eukaryota; kingdom Metazoa; phylum Chordata; class Amphibia; order Anura; family Limnodynastidae; genus Platyplectrum; species Platyplectrum ornatum. The sequence continues at coordinate 15,596 of JABWIB010011580.1, read as the reverse complement.
TCCGCACTTTTCTTGCGTTACCCAATGGTTGCAAATAACCAATAGGCTTTTCGGAGGTGCAGACCAATGAGAAAACCCATGAGCTTATGATGCAATGATTGGTTGGGAGCGGAACATGGCGGCGCCCATAGCGACATAAGGACGTGAAGGAACATGACAGGAAAAGGTGTTTTCCAGAGAAGCTCTCAAGTGGGGAAGATCCCGCGCGTATTAGTGGAGTGCAGTGTACAGGTGAGGAGCTTATCTTCTACAAGATCCCATACTAGCAGAAAGGTGCAGCTCATAAATAATCGGGAGGCGCTCGCCAATGGGATATTGCAATACAATACGTTCCAGTAATGGCTACGTAGCGGTCACTATATATATATATATATATATATATATATATATATACCTGTATAATATGGAAAATGTTACACACCCAGCCCAGAAACAACGTTTAGTGTCACCTGTCCCATGAAAAGGTTTCTCAGCCGCCCTGATAGTGGAATTGGCTGGAAGCATGCAGCTTGTTTGCATTCCCTGCATCCTATAACTATCATTACAGATGCCCAGGATCATATCATAACGGCACTTATTTCTATTGCTCTCCCACACTACATGACTCTTCCACTAGTGATTCATTGCAAACAGCGCTGTTTCCAGACTGTATGGCTCCCAGTGCGAACAGTAAAATAGCCAAAGACATTCATTTCTAAAGGGAGACGCATAAACTACATATAATACTAGCTACCATTTTGCACAAGTGATAAAAGCTATAACAAACATTTGTCATAACTTATAATAGATTCTGTAAATTAGAAGTGGCGCTATGGACGTGTACAGTAGAAGTGGCGCTATGGACGTGTACAGTAGAAGTGGCGGCATGGACATTTTGTAGTTGTTTACAATTTTATGACTGAAAAAAATCAAAAACCTGAGGCAAACCTGCATATACTTTTTAAATATATTGGTAGAAATGTTTTTTAAGTCTCCCTAATAGATTATATATATATATCTTCCTGAGGGTGCAGAGAACATCAAAATAAGTTCTGGTGTTTTCTGCACCCTGAGGAAAATCGCGATAGTGATTGAAATGTTGGGTGTTTGGAATGGGGATTTTTACATGTCTTGAGTGCCCTTGTCTCTACAGTTTTCTGTATATAGAGATAGCAATGTTTTATGCACAAGCACTTTACCCAGTTACTGGCCCCCTTTGACTGATTACTGCCCTTAATAAATATAAGAAATTTGGGATAGATATTAACACCACCTTTTAAATTAAGGAGCCTTGATAGTTCTGCCTGACACTCCCTTTTTTTTTAACTACACTTATTTTCCTACTTGTCAGTAGGAAAGGGAGAGAGAGAGGAGGGGAGACAGACACAGAGTCACAGAGAGACAGCCACACACACAGCCAGTGGCACAGAAACAGCCAGAAAGAGACAGCCACACACAGCCAATGGCACAGAGAGACAGCCAGAGGGAAACAGAGAGACAGCCGCACAAACCAATTGTAAGATGTGTATATGTAATGAAAGCACACCAGTAGTCACAGCATGCTGTGTTTCATTGGTGCTGTAGCACACTCAATTCTCCTTCCCCCGAACAGGTCACTTGAATCTAGCATCTACTCCTGCTCCAATGTTATATAATGTATATCATGCCTGTTTCAGCAGCACTTTACATGGTATAACAGTGAAGGTGCAAATGCACAACAGAGTCAGGAATGAATAGAGGGCCAGCACAGCAGACAGTTTTGTAGCAAACAGCGTAAGGGAGAAAACATACGTCTTTTAATGTTGTGGCTCATAAAGCTGCGTATAAAAGGACGTGGTTAAGTAGTACCGTATTAGACGCAAAAAAAGCGCACAACCAGCTTTTTCACGTCTAAAGCCTGAATTGATTCAGCCCCAAAGTAACTTATATTTGTAAAATGTTATTCCTCTGTGTGTTCATGTAACAGTGTTGTAAATATGACAAAAAATGTGATAGATTTTTTCTTGTCAGATAAGCTTAAAAAAATCATAACTTTGCTTCTAATTGCTAAGGGTCCATTGTCTTCATAAAACATTGTTTCATATTTAAATATGATCAATTTAACTTTCATGGTAATGTATTTTGACCTTTGACTTTGAATATCTAAAAAATTGTATCTATAAATGTATATATATTTTTCAATAAAGTATGTTATGTAGCTATATACAATCTCTCTTTCGTAGTTTCCTTTCTGGGATGGCTTTGGGTGCAGGAGTAAAAAAAAAAATAAACATGTCTTGTAGTGTTACTTGTAGACTGTCGGCGCAGTCTAGGTATAGATGTGAAAAATATATATCCAATGACTTGCACATCAATCAATTATACTAAAAGTTCATATAGAATAGAGTACGTTGATCTTTACTACTGTTCCATGTAATGTTATCCGCTCTCCGAAATAGGAGGGCAAATATAGTAAAGTACTGTATTTTTTGCTCCATAAGACGCACCTAGGTTTTAGATGAGGGAAAACAGGAAAAAATAAACTATCTGAACCAAACAGTGTAATAAAATATTTATGAAACTATATTTTATGTATTTATTTAATAATTTTTTTTGGGGGGTGGGTGTTGTTGTTTTATTTTGTTTATTTAATTTTTTTTTTTTATTACCGTATGTTTTGTGTTGTGCACTGGAGGGGAGCCCAGGGGTTCACGCTGTGGGGCAGACGGCCCAATTCCATGTGCCCAGGGGACCAGACCAGAGCTCAGGAGGAAGCAGACAGCAGACGGAGCCAGGCAGAACATGCCAGGATGCGATATAAAGCAAAATGGCAGTGTATTCGATGTAAGCAAAGGATCTGAGCTTGGGGGACATGGCCTGACTCGTCACCAGGAACTCTGATCCTTCTCTTACACCGAGTACGCTGCTATCTTGCTTAATATCGATCCTGTATTCACTCCATAAGATACTTTTTTGGAGGAAAAAAGTGCATCTTATGGAGCAAAAAGTACGGTAAAAATGGAAATGTACAGCCTTCAAAGTTGTACTCCACATTCATTTCTTTGTGAATAAAATATTTGATAGTAAGTGCCATTGTGTCTCTTAACTATGTCACCCATAACCAATATATCAATACATAACCATTTCTTTTGAGCAAATTACAACATTCGCAATATTATGATCTGTGATACTCAATTCAATATGTGATATTAGTGACCAAAACACAACGTATTCCCATGAGTGACCCTTAACGACAATTTCTGGGACCTAGTGCAGTATCATCTATTTTTAGGTATATTTATCCCCGGGAGACTCCTGATGCTAGGGGTAAAAATTAAAGTGCTGTTGTTAATATCTTAGACTTTAGATGTTGTTTATAGATTTTATAAAACTTTTTAGGAATATTAGTTTTATTTACCTCTGCCCCATCCATGGCAGCAACAAATGGGTTAACTCCCCCACAGGTGTTGGACCGGAAAAGGAAATAAGACATGGCCTATATAATCAATCCCCATCCCGCCAGGCCTCTGTGTCTTCTTTCCTTTTCCTGAAGCGTGTAGGGAACGAATATGTTGCTCCCACTGCCTACCTCCATGTCAGACACCCTCTGCCGTTATCCTGCGGGTACAGGCAAGGTGTGCTCCCCCAGCCAGCATTCCCTCGGCAGTTCCTTTCACACCGTGACATGCTTCAGCACTCACGCGCGACACTGGCCAGATGATTTTATGTACTTCAATAGGAAGTACTTGTTGACGTGCCTAGGTTAATCCATGGTGCAAGGCGGTTGTGATGTCACATCCATGGCGCCTGACATGTCCCCTGCTGGATATTAAAGGGCCGAAGGGAAATTCAAACATGTGCATGTTGGAGGTGTGTTGTGTTCCTGTTAGCACTATGGAGGAAAACAGGCAAAGAAAAACTGGTGAGATCCCTGTGGGAACAACATTTTGTCTTCTCTCTTTTGTGTATACTATGCTGGCTGTCGTTTATATGTGTTTAACTAATATATGCTAATTGTTGCAGATTCTGAGACGAGCAAGGACAGGCTTGACCTTAAATCTAAAGCTAAAAATAAGCACGTCTCGGTGTCTTCCCTATGTGAAAAGGAACTTTAGCTTTATGGCTATGATCAAGAATACTGTAGCAGATACGTTTGTTACTAAACAAGATCTGGAGAGGTTAACCTTTAAGAGGTCTAACTGTAATCAGCGATCACTCTGGGGAATCAGATATTGAGGAACCGGTTATTATTTCTGATAAATCTATTCATTCAGAAGAGGAATCAGTAGAGTTACAGATGGAAGGGGATTTTAATCCTTACCTGGTAAATTTATTAAATCTTCTGCACAAGTCAAGAAGATTATTTATTTGGCCAAAAGTTGGACGATATTATCGCCCAGTCGTCAGGAGGGAAATCGGTATGGCTGCCCCAAGACCGGTCAGGGAACCACCATCAGGCTGACTCGGCCTTCCCAGCTAGATCATACAGACCTGGTAGAGGCTACCGCAGGGGGCAAATTGTTGTCTGCAGCATCATCCATCTGCAAAGGACTGCCAGAAGATGTTGGGACTTATGTCCACAGTCATACACAGACATTGTTCCATGGGCCAGAGTACATGAGAGGTGTTCAGGCTAATTTCTTAAATCGGTGGGATCGGGTAAGAAAAGACCCATACCACCGTATAACACTTACCCTAGCAGTCAGGCAGACTCTGGACTGGTGGCTGCAAGAAAGCAGATACGAGTGCCGAAGGTCCTTTGTTATCTACTGTCCATCCTTGTTCTTACAGGTGCCAGTTTATCAGGCTGGGGAGCAATATGCGGTTCCCACATAGCTTAGATTTTAGATGGGGGGCTTAGATTTTCAGCGCCAGCATTCCAGCATCAGGGAAATGGAGGTGGTATGGCATTCATGTCAAGCATTTCAGACAAACCTGCTGGGGAAAAAACGTCCTTATCCAAACAGACAACAAGTCTGTAGTGACTTATCTCAACAAACAAGGAGGCACAAAATGCAGGCAGCCAAAAAGATCTTGGCATGGGCAGAGGCCAATCTTTTAGAAATCAGAGCTTCTTACATAGCAGAGAAGGAGAACCAAATTGTGGACAGCCTGAGCAGGCACCAATGTCATGCAGGGGAATGGCGACTCAATCCGGAGATATTTCAGAGCCTGGTGGCCCAATGGGGAATGCTCAAAGTGGACTTAATGCCAACAGACCAGTGCTTCTTTACTTTGCATGGTACCGGGGCCCTCATGCTCTACAAGTGAATGCACTGGCCTTCCCTAGGGACTTTAAGCTTACATTTTTCCTCCTATTTCACTCATCCCCAAAGTATTGTGGAAGATAAGCAGAGAGTCGCTGACAGTAATAGCACTCATGCCCTACTGGCCCAGGAGGCCGTGGTTCTTTCTGGCCTTAAAAATGTCAGTAGCACCTCTGTGGAAATTGCCTCTGGTCCCAAATTTCCTGACCCAAGGAGATATGTCATCCAGCTCCTGTCTGACGGCTTGTGTACTGAGATCAATACCCTAAAAAGTAAGGGGTTCTCAGATAAGGTAGTGTCCACCTTACTAAAATCCAGAAATGGCTACTAGGAAGGCCTATTAAAAAATCTGGACCAAGTACATGTACTGGTGTCAACAACATAAGGCTGATCACTCCCTAGTCTCTTGTCTTCCTCAGACGTCATGCAAGCTGGGTTAGCCCTTAATACACTCAAGGTGCAGATTTCTGCTCTAGTAGCCCTCTTGCATATAGACCTGGCTGCTAATAGTTATATAGCTAGGTTCGTTTAAGCTGTCTCTAGGGTGAGACCAGTATTTCAGGAACTCATAGCCCCGTGGGACCTGAACTTAGTGTTGGGTGCTCTAACAGCTGCACCTTTTGAACCCCTGCAAGAGGCCTCTCAAGTTCATGTCATCCAAAGTAGCGTTCTTAGTAGCCATTTTTCAGAGTTGCAGGCTTTGTGGGTGGACCCTCCTTATTTATATTATGAAAAAGTGGTACTTAGAACGAACCCTAGGTTCCTGCCCAAAGTTGTGCCCCCCTTCCACATTAATCTAGAACTGCTCCTACCCTCTCTATGTCCTGACCCAGGTAATAGCAAGGAAGCCAAGCTGCATACCTTAAGCTGGGCATACACTATAAGATACATTGTTCCAACTGTAAGATTTTCCAAGAGTGGGAAAAACCATGTTCAGTTGCAGGGGAGGTAAATATAGTGAATTGCAATCAGTGTTACAGATGAGAGATGATGTTTCCTTGCCCAAGTCTAATGAGTGTAACATTCTCCCTGCATGCAAACGCTGACATTCATTTTACCTCCCCTGCAATTCAACATGGTTTTGCCCACTCTTGAAAAATNTTACAATTGGAACAATTTATCTTATAGTGTATGCCCAGCTTTATATTTAGTTAGAGCCCTAAAAATGTATGTATATGTAGAGCGCACTGCAGAATTTAGATGCTCTAAACATTTTTTCTCATTTCAGATGGAAGGACAAAGGGTAATGCAGCCGCTAAATCAACCTTGGCCAGATGGATCAGATTGTGTATAGTGGAAGCATATGCTGTTAAAGGGGTTTCACCATCAAATACTTGTATATACTTTATTTGTAGATTATTATCCCACTCAGTGATACAAACTGCTGGGGTAGGACCCATTCGTTGCTGCCATGAATGGGGCAGAGGTAAAAGGCACATCTTCTTACCTGTTAATGTGTTTTCCTCTACGTACCCACCCTTATATTAGTTGTCATAGGTAATGTCTTAACCTATGATTTATTTAAAGCTTGTAAAGTGGAAGACACAGGCCTGGCAGGACAGTGATTATATAGCCGTGTCTTCTTTCCTTTTTCGATCCATCACCTGTGGGGGAGTTAACCCATTTGTTGCTGCCATGGTGGAGTAGAAAACACACTAACAGGTAAAAAAAAATGTGCCTTTTACTTAGCTTGTTATATACTTTTGTCACGTTCAATTATTGGATACATGGTTCTTACACAAATTATGGTTATTCACTTCATTTGATACTGTACACACGGGTTTTGATAAAATATACTATGATGGTTGACCTAAATAATTACTCACCAAGTCCATACAATATTATTTAGATTACTTAGGCACCACTTTGATTGGCACGACTAGCATCAGTAGCCTCCCAGGAATACATCTAATTGAAAACAGACAATAGTCCACTATGACCCAGAAATTGTTTGCAAGGGTCACTCATGGGAATACATTGCATGGTCATGGTCCCTAAGTTAATATTTCATATTGAATTGCATCTCACAGATCACAATATTGTGTTTGTTATAATTTGTTCAAAATAATTGGTTATATATTGATATATGGGTTAAGGATGGGTCAAGAGACACAATGGCACTTTAAATGTTATTTTTTATTCAAATGAGGATATCTTGCTATTGAATATTATTTTGTCTTAATGTATTTTAACTTTTATGTAAACCTGATTTTACAACTTTATGAAAGAAAATAAAGGACACTCTTTCAAAAATATAATTTATTTGAGTTTATTATACCCATAAGGGTGGTTTTCGTTCATCTGATAATTTTTAGAAGTTTGAGCGGCACCTAAAGGATTTCCATAGAAGGAGTTTCAAAGAGTTTATTTGGCGTTTCTCTTTGAACTGCCCTATATAGAAATCCTTCAGGCGGCGCAAACACCTTATGATAATTATAAAAATAAAAATAATCCTTATGGGTGTATTAAACGATTATTTTTTTTTAAAGACACTATCCTTTTCAGTCTGGCTGCCCCTTCTAGTGAAGGACCACAGTTTATATAATACAGTTTATTAATAAACAGTAGTAGCTTGAACAAGGTACATGAGAAGAATGTTAAGACTGTGCTAAAACTCTTCATATTAAAGGACACTTATGTCCTTTACACGATAGCTCCTATCTGTTACGTGACATTCCAAGGTGAATATTGTCTTCCTTCAAGAGATGCACCTGACTGGCACCCACTGTAAGTCCTTACCAGTGGGGCAGCGATCCTGGTGGGAAGCAGTAACCCATTAACCCCCTCCACTTCCTATGCTACCTTTTTGGTACGCACCCTTAGAGCATCCCCGAGCTCTCTCCTGACTTATAACTCAACAGAGATGACTCCAGTCTTCTGCACGTTCTATGAGGATCTTTAGAACTTCCTTAATCATTCCCCTCCCATTACACCCGGTGCCTCTCTGGCTTCTCCAACACTCAGATTTTGAACTCACAGTGTGACTTTCTAAATCGAGCCATCACCCTAAAAGAAACTCTGATGGCTATTAGCTCTATGAGACCTTCCTCTGCCACAAACCCAGAACCTATTGTTAAAAAAAGCATACAAATGCACTCTCTCTCTCTCTCTCTCATATATATATATATATATATATATATATATATATATATATATATAAAATCATCAGACAAGTGCAGCATGACAGTGACTAGGGCAATCCATACCGATACTAGGCCCCCTATAGACATGACACTGCCAAAGGAGCAGTCAACAACCATACCAGGTACCCTAATTATTATAGGGCATGATCAAGGACTGTTCCTGCATCCACAAACCACACACATGGAATTTGACAGCCTGGTTGCTAAAATGCTAAATTAGAACTTCAGGGATTCTCCAGCAAACATCTCTCCTCGCTGCTCAAAGCAAGAAAACCTCTTCAAATTACTATAGAATTTTGGAAAAAAAATGTCTGCAGCTAAGATCAGCATCCTTGAAGACAGTTCTTTAATGTCTGCAAGATGTTGTTGATCTCTTGCTTAGCGGTCAGTACTTGAAAAGTACAAATATCTACTTTGAGAGGTATTCTGGAGGACTTGTCCCATAACATTTATGTTGCCAGTTTCATTCAGGTGGTTAATAAGATCAAGCCTGCATTTAGGTCCCCGGTAGTACCTTGGGACCTTAATTTAATACTCAATGTTTTTCTGGAGTCCCCATTTCAGCCAATACCATTAATGATGCTTACCTGAAAAGTAGCCTTCCTAGTTGCATTTACGTCAGCCAGAGGAATTTCAGAGATACTGGCCTTATGGTCTGAAGAACCATACCTTAACTTTTTTCAGGACAAAGTTGTCTTAGGAACTGACCCGAACTTCTTACCCAAAGTAGTTTCAGGTTTTCATGTCAACCAGTGGATCATTTTACCTTCTCTCTGTCCTAATCCCAAAAAATTAAAAGGAATTAGGGCTCTCAGAATTTATCTGGATAAACATTTATTTGTTCTGATGAAAGGTGCTACTATTGAGAGATGATAAAAAGATGCATCTTCGATGCCTATAAATACAAGAAAGTGCCTCCTCTTTAGCATCTTAAAGCACACTCAACTAGGGCCATTTTAAATTCATGGGCAGATAAAGAATCGATCTCTATCACAGACATATTAAGGGCGGCTGGATGGTTGTCAGCACACTTTTACTAAACGTTAAAGAGTAGATGTGCTGGCTTCAGGTAAATTTGGGAGATTGGTTCTCAGTGCAGCTTTCTAACTGGTAAACTTGGAGTAAGTATTACTAAATCCCTCCTTTGTGTTATTGCTTGGGTATGTCCCAGTTGTCTGTGCTTCCATGAGCAGGAGGGGGAAACTACAGGTTTACCTGTTATTTGGGTTTCCCTGCCTCCTCTATGGCAGCACATATTGTAAATTCCCTCCCATGGTTATTTATTTACTAATCTGTTTCATTAAGCTTTTAGAATTGAAAGACACTGAAGCCTGGAGGAGGGAACCTTATACAGTGTATTTCTTCTAAGGTCAATCAGGGATTACATCCCAACTGTCTGTGCTGCCATGGAGGAGTCAGGGAAACCCAATTTAAAAGGCAAATAATCTGTAGTTTTTATGTTCAGTTAAAACATAAATCATATATATATATATATATATATATATATATATATATATATATATTAGTATATTTTTATATATATTTATTTTTTTCTATAGGCATCATCCTATGGAACATGTGTGTCCAAATTTTCTACAGGGAAGACGGACTTGCGGAAAGGAGTGTGTGCAAAGGAGTTTGAGGAGTTGAAGAGGTGCATCACCAAGGCTGTATGTTAAATCTTCTATCTGTGAAATATAGCAAAATGTATTTTGTAGAATGTAGCTAAAATGTAGAAGCAGAAATGTTTTTAACACCTTTTTCATTTTTTTCCCCTGGTGACATATATTTTGTTAATGTACAAGACATCAAATTTATTAAGCTACAACATCCATATTAATCCATTAATGCTAATTACCATTAACACTATGTTGGTTATTGCTAAAAGATTTTTTTTTTTTTTTTAGGTGAAGCGAAGTGCAAGTTGAAAAAATTACTACAGTCTGACATATGCCATATGCGCATATGGCAATTCCTTGAGCTTTCTCTTGCCTTTGTTGAATTTGCCAATCAGGCATAATAAAATGTACTTGTTTACTTATTCGTTTGACATCAGTGCTTGTTCTGCATTGTTCATGTAGTTATCCTTGTTTGTATATGATAGAGAAAATCTATGGCCTAAATTTACTAAGCAGGGGGATTGAAAAGTGGTGATGTTGCCCATTAACAGCCCATCAGATACAAGCTTTCCATTTCATTTAACATACTGGAGAATGTGAGCTTGAATCTAATTGGTTGCTATGGGCAACATCCCCACTTTTCAGTCTGATGATCAGCCTAAAAGTTTAAACACTTTAGATACTTGTAGGCCCATGTATCTAAAGTGATTTAGGCTGATCATAATCTGTCTGCTTGTGTATCTGACTGCTGCAGCTAAATCAGAGAAAGAGGATTTCATTGTAACATTTGCAGAGCCCCTTTTGTATCAGTACAGTAAAAAACCCCAACAAATGATACCATTTTGGAAAGAACACACCTCAAGGAATACATCTATGGGTATAGTGAGAATTTTGACCCCACTGGTGCTTTGTGAAATTTTATAATATTGGGACATAAATATTGAAAATGTCTTTTTTTTTTTCCATAAATTTGTGGATTTATCCCAAAATTTTACATTTCCACAACAGGTAATAGTCGGAAAACACCCCATAATTTGTTACCCAATTTGTCCTGAGTACGGCAATACCCCATATATGGTTGTAAAATGCGTTTTAGGCACATGGTAGGATTCACAAGAGAAGGAGCGGTCATTTGCTTTTTTTAGTGTATTTTTGTGCTTTTTGAGTACCATGTTGCATTTGACACCCCCTGTTGTATCAGTACAGTATAAACCCCCAACAAGTGATACCATTCTGTAAAGAACAGCCCTCAAGGAAAACATCTATGGGCATAGTGAGAATGTTTACCCCACTGGTGTTTTGTTAACATTGGGACGTGACAATGAACAGTCTTTTTTTTCCCATTTATTTGTGGATTCACCCCAAAATTTTACATTTTCACATTGGGTAACAGTAGGAAAACACCCCATAATTTGTTACACAATTTTTAGGCACATGGTAGGCTTCACAAGAGAAGTAGCGGCCATTGCTTTTTGTAGTGCAATTTTGTGCTTTTGGAGTGCTATGTTTCATTTGACACCCCTTGTTGTATCACTATAGTGTAAACCCCCAACAAGTGATACTATTTTGTAAACTACACCCCTCAAGGAACTTATCTATGGGTGTAGTCAGCATTTTGACCCCACTGGTGTTTTTGGGACATTTGGGCATGAAAATTAGAAATGTAATTTTTTACATTTATTTGTGGATTCACCCCAAGATTTTACATTTCCACATAATATAATAGTAGAAAAACACCCCATAATTTTTTTACACAATTTCTGTCGAGTATGGCAATACCCCATATATGGTTGTAAAACACTATTCCNGTACACAGTAGGATTCAGAAGGGAAAGAGCACCTTTTGGCTTTTTTGCACAGATGTGACCTGTATATGCTACCTGAATAAAAATATTTTCACTGCGTCCGGGGTTACATACATCAATAATACAAGTCATCTGTTACTATAAACTTTGATCTCATGCCAATCCATTCAGAGCCAATGTACTGAATGCTGGCGGCATTATGTCATAGACTGCTACTTACTGTACCCTTGAGTAGCATCCTATGATATCATAATGCCACTAGCGTTTAGTACATTGGCTCTAAATGGATTGGCATGAGATCCCTGTTTACAGTAACAGCTGATTTGTATTATTGATGTATGTAACCCCGGACTGTGTGGCTGTGCCCTGGGCCCAGCCGCATGTAACTCTGGATTGGGTCCTACAAATGTAAGACTTTCAGTTGATCAATCATCACGTAAGTGAAAGTATTACTGTACATCAGCAGTATGTAACTATTACATATTGTCATGAAAGGGTCAATAGATTTTTACTACAACTTTGAAAAACAGTTTCTGTCAAAATCTATTGACCCTTTCATGACCATATGTATTATTTACACACAAACTGTAAGCCTTTCACTAAAGTAATGGCTTATTTTTATTGTACTTCGTAACATTTTTTTCCCTAAAACTACAGATTCATGCGAGTCACTTCACTCACATTGTGGCAATACACTGTGTATTATTAAAACTTTCCACATACCCTAATTTACCCAAAAACCAATGCACATCAACCATGTGCAAAATATCATAACNACATGTAAATATAAAACATTAATTAAAAGTTTATATTCATTGTGGTACTTTTCCTACGCTTTTAATTCAGGTAGAAACCACCACATATATTACAAAGAAAGTTTTATAAAAATAAAACAAGCACATAATATTGACCACAGCGGAAGTACAATCATACGCTTTGCACCTCATTAGAGTGCCAAAAAAAACCAGAATTGACATCCATACATTTTAGAGGCTACAGTGCACAGATTGCCATGAAAGTGGCGGAGGTATGTGTATTTTGAGATTGGTTGAAGTACATTTCCTCCAGTAATTATATCCATACCTCTATGAAATTTACAGTGTTTTGTTGTAGGCCCTCAAGTAATTCAATACATGAATGTTACAATTCACAAGGGAAATTAAGAAAAAATATAAAAACACATAGAGCACTTTAACGTTACAACTTGCTGGTCCATCCATTGTATAATAATAGCACTTACCCCTATGTATACATCCCCAACATCCTATAGAATGTAAGCTTGCGGGTAGGGCCTCATAACCACCCAGTTATGTCTTATTGATTGCGCACACTACAAAAAGTTTGCTTTTTATAATGTCTTATTGATTGTTTAAATTGTAAAGCGCTACGTAATCTGATGGCGCTATATAAAAACCTGTTACTAAATAATAAATAAATAAAATAAAATCAGAATTCAAGTAATATTTTTGTCTGGATGCAAAGCACAAGCTTAGGTGTCTGATCTGTGCAGAGATCAGTTATTCATTGTTATACAAAAATAGCAGGTATGAAATGTAGTTACTGTAGCTGCAGAATACCATTTTATTAAGATCTATAACCTTAAACAATAATACTAGTATATCAAGTATAAAGGCACAATATTATATAATTAATAAAATGCAATTAGGTAGCTCTTAATATATATTACTTTAAATTTACACTTAATTTCTTAACCATCACTGTGGCATGTGTGTGTCACAATGACACACACTGAGTATCATGATGATCGATCATCACACTGAGATGAACGATCATCATTTATTAAATGCCACTACTACTGTGCAGTAGTGTGCTGGATGACAGGGGAACTCTCACCAGTCATTTATCAAAGCTTTTGTAAACACAGCCTAACGGTAAGGCTGTTTACACTTAAAAACGCTGTGATTGGCTAGTCAGTTTTGAACAGCCAATCACAGCGATGGGGGGGGCACTATTTTTGGTCCCCCCGCACCAGCAGAATGGAGAGGGAGGGAGTGTGAATGGACATAAGCGAGGAGGTGTTTGGGAGATGAACACAAGGTGAGAGCCTTGTAGGTTGTTGTGAGTTAGTGACCCAGGTTTTTTCCTGTAAAAATGCAGGTTTTTTTACTGGGATTTTTCCTGGGGTGCTGCAGTGGAAAAGAGGTTTCTCTTTAAAACATGGTTGGTTTCAATACTCTACTCCATTCAGTGGAAATGGTGTCAACCCTGGAAAAAAAACAGGTTCACACTGCAGTGGAAAAGGGGTCTTTTTTTTTTTTTTTTGACCTGGGAAAAATGCAGGGCAAAAAACAAAGTCTGAACATGGGTTTTTGGTAGAAAAGTGGTATTAGACTGATTGAAAGCCAATGTAGAGAATGGTACGCGAAAGTACAAGTCAACTGCCCGGGTTGACTGAACTGCCTGGGTACTGCGCTGTGTGAATGGCGCTTAAAATCATACCCGGTCAGTGTCTCCCACCTCTATTACACAGAACATAAGCAGGGTATAATTGTTTTGTGCATAATTTATTGTTTTACATTGTTTTTATTATGATAATTATTTTAATCAATTGGTAATTAATAATGTTAGTTTTTTTTATTGTTTTAATATTAATTTTTATACACTTATGGTTTTCTTTTTTAACTTTTTGTTTTATTTATTTCTTTTATATTTTTTCTCTTGCTTTAATACTTAAATGTTTTCATTTTTTTATTGATTATTTCTTTTATTTTTTTTTTCCTTCATTTTGTTTAAGCCAATCACGGCTCAATTGTAACGATGAAACTAATGTCTCACCTAACTACCCTGGTTCACCAGTGTTGACCAGGGTAGTTTGCAAATTACCAGGGTAATTCAGCAGTGTGAACGGGGTTAATGACCAGGGTAATTCATCGTCCCAGCAAACTACCCTGGTAGTAAAAGACTGAATTACCAGGGTAGTCAGAGCAAACGGGGTATTAGAGATATAAACAGGATAATGTATATGACACAGCACACTCAGTAGTTATGGTGCTAACACGGAATGAATAACGGCACACATTCTGTCCCACTGTATTAGGAGTCAAACTGTCTCTGAATCAAAGCTGTGTAATGCATAAATCGCAGCACCTTCATTGGCTTCTACTGGTGAGCCTCCATTGTGTCAAGGACGAAGAGGATTGTGAATCCGGTTCGAGTGGGAGACTGGTGGTGGGACCTTTGTAAAGGAGACAAGCTGGTTGGATGAAAGTCTTACTCATCGGTTTATTGTCAGCAATATACAGCACAGTGGGCAGTAATGCATAAGAAGTATAATATATTGATCAAGTAGGAAGTCCGGTTGAAAGGAATGGCTGTGGAAGAATGGAGCAAGGGTAGCAGGAATAGATAGCTGGAAGGTACGCTGAAATAGCTCAGGGAGCTAGGAGGCAGGGTCTGGAGAGACATTGTACTAGCAGCTGCTGCTTAAATGAAGGCCGGTTAAATACCCCTTTACCCGGGTTTAATTTCTTGGGACCCTTTTCCACCAAACTAAACCTGGGTCTATTTGCATTTTTGTCAGTGGAAAAGGGGTATGTGATTATGTGACTTCCAGCAGGTCAACAATCGGCATGGCATATACTTGTATTGTTTACATTGCCATCATGAAATGTTCACAAGTAACCATTATTATTTATATAAAAATGTATTTACTCCTATATTTTATTGCTTTCTGTATGCTTAACCCCTTCCCGACATATGACGTACATGTACGTCATGTTTGGCATGTACTTGCCGACACATGACGTACATGTACGCCATGACTTTAAACTGTCACCGCGTCTA
>JABWIB010011566.1:1841-14519 GCA_016617825.1 Platyplectrum ornatum | reverse complement strand
CCAATGTACACACACACCCCAATAATGTACCCAATGTACACACACACTCTATTACCTATGTACACATAGGTACAAGATAGAAGATGACAGATAAGAGCCACTTGGCCCTCTCTTCTCTNCTCCAAGCAATTCTCCTTTCTTTCCGTATACATGTTCTTTTGCTTGCACCATGCATCATTCTAGTGGCACTTTCTCTAATGTATTTATATCCTTCTTGAGATCCGGACAATGGATCACGTCCAGGCCGATTCTTTTGGAACACCCCCAGGGACGGAACAGTGTCCTGTACATTAGGAGAAGACACCAGGGACCAGGCGGTGATGAAGTGAAAATATGCACATTATTTATTAACTGATTCTTTGTAATAAACCATTTGAAAATATTTTACAGGTAAATCACACACGCACAATATCTTACAAACTCTCTGTCACTGGTTGAACTTTTCTGTACAAATAAATTAGTAAATAAATAAACTTTGCTCCAGTTAACGGAAAAAAGCCACTAACTGATGGAGAGAAATTTCTGCAGCGATGACCTTCCAGCTTCCAAGAAATATATATATAGTATTTATATATATTTATACGTATTTATATTTTATTTCTCACTTGGAATGGAGGATCTGACTAAAACGTGAGCAGACAGATGCCTGGCGCATACATGACCCCTCCCCTTTCTCAGCATAGTCACGTTCCCAAAACACGGGCCAAAACACACGCAAAAAGCTACAAGCAAAAATGACCATTATGGGGGGTTACCTAATGATTCCTATTTCCAACTCTACCCTCCCCCCCTGTCCCCCGGCTACGGGTCAGAGCGGGGTCTCTTCGCTATAGGTGGGCGATGGGGTGGTGCGAGACGTGAGATGACCTCGGGGCAGATGAATAGACGGAAATGGAGGGAGGGATGGGGAGGGTGATGGATAAGACAGATGGCAACACAGGGGAAGATGCCCCATCCCCAATATTGGGTTAAGTCTTAACCCGGGAGAATATCAGTGTATTAAGTAGAGCAAAGTTACAGGGAGCAAGTTCTAAGAGGCTACACCAGTCGTAGAGGGAGGGGTGTGGAGACCAGGACAAGAGGCTTATACGAGGAGAGGAGACAGAAAAGGTAAGTGAAGTATAAGAGAGGGCAACAGACGGTGACAGAAGAAGAAAGGACTCATGTAGAAATGGGGTTTTGGCAAATTGTGTTTTTTCTGTTTCTGACAGTAACACTACGACAAACGATTGTTGGCAGATTAACGTTTTCAGCCGACACAGCAAATATCCGAAACATTGCCAACGCAACGGGCACCTAGATTGTGCTTCCATCGGAGGGAAAGAGGGGTGTTTGTGCTGACGTTGTGTCCGAATTGTGCGATTCTGAGGCTGCCGTTCCCCTGTGCTTTGTGATATGATTGTGCTCTGTCCCAGGGACAACAGGGTATAGTAGGTTCCTTCCCCGATACGGACGCGGACCGGTCGGAATGGCGTCTCCCCCCGGGCCTTTACGAATATTGTGGCTTATGAGTGCTAGGATTGGCAGGAGGCCGCAACAGTGCCCTGCAGACTGCTCCGAAAAAAAGTCCCAGTTTGATACGGGCAATAAAGCTGCCTCTTCTAGTCGTGTTTGTGGTGCTGGTGGAAGATGGAAACGTTGCGGTGCCGCCGTCACTGGCGAAGTAGCCGCGACATTGCCTCAAACCTGTTTCTTTGGTACAATACTATACGGTCAGGGAGGTGTGACCCCCCAGGGGCCACTTATCATGTCCAACGCAGGGGAAAGGACGAGATTGAGCACCATGATAGGGAGATAAGCTGGCTTTGGCACTCAATGTGCTACCAAACTACAGTCTATAGAACCCAGAGGATTCTGGTCAATGTAGTTCTGACCCTCAGCACTGGATTGTGGCACAGGAAAAGGGGGGCTCTGTGTGATGTATGGAGGGCCGAAGCAGCCTGGGAAACCCCCGTAACCCACGCCGGTGGCCCAGTGCTGATTTCTGTAGGAGGGCATCTACTACACCTTTGGATATGACAATGACAATGGCTGTCACAATGGCATGATCATGGGTGTATATGACTGCATCACAGCGACTCATCTGACCCCAGACTCATTACGGGAGAGGATGGCGAATCAAAATGGACGCAGAAGTCAAGGGGCACATGCGTCGCGGTGACCGCGAGACCTCATCCTACGGGAGGGACATAGGGCAAGAATCGAGAGACAGGTGAACGGGAAACAAGGAATCCTCAGAACCAGCAAGTTTTTTTTTTTCGTGGACAGGATAAGTGCTGGAACCAGCCATGATATGTTATTTCCCGACCGCCACGGTAACTTTCGATGACGCTGAAATGTCTTCTTGACGCGGTGGTCAAAAATCATCCAGTTTAGGTTTTTCGTTTGACGTGATGACTCAGTCCCAATGCGCAAGAGAGGCTCTCGCCTGTTCGTTACCAAACAAGAAGTGGCCATTAGGAAGGAGGGGGAAGGCCGGGAGGGTCTAGAGCTCCCTCCTGGTGGTGGCCAAACAGAACAGCAACAGCTGGAGGAACAGCAGCAGTAGCCAGGACGGTCTGAACATTGAGCCTCTTCCACAGTCCGATGTGTCCTCCTGGAAGAGAGGGGCGCGGAGATAAATGAGAAGCTACAAGACGTCCTAGTGTTACTTAATATACAAATTGCACTCTGTAAGGAGATATACATATATATATATATACATAATAATAAGACACGTACCATGGTGTTGTAGTCAAAGCAGACGTGTGGACCTTTGCGATAACGTGGCATCTGGACCAACTCGCACTGCTCCGGGCCCTCCGCTGTGGTTGGGAGTTAATGGATGAATAAATGAATGCAAAGGACACAGTATATAGACATGTATTAAACATAAAGAATCAAAATGTATGGAGAGGCAAGAATCTACCCTGGTGCTGCAATATACGGACATGTTGCTCTAGCCCCACCCATGAGGATCCTAAGCAGTGGGCTACAGGACTGACACTGCAACTGACCTGTCTGTTCCAACACTAAGACACCCAGGTGGCTATTCTGCAACATAGGGAAGTGCGGTTGACATCAAGATGCCTGTCAGATGCCTTTGCATGTACGCGTGTAATCCATTTAAGCGGGTGTCAACAACTATTGATTCTCCTCCCCTGGCAATCCCATCAATCACTAGCAGATTATACGTAGGAAATGTAGACTGGGGAAGAATGATGAAGTCGTCTACACAGAACAATAATATAGGTCCAATTTACACCCTCCTGTGATGCCACCCTTAGGCCCCAACCTCTAATATGGAAGGATACAGCGCGTCTCCGCTTGGTCGAGTTTCATGGAGTCACACTGACTGCACATCGCCTTCTCAGCCACCACGAAAAGCAGGTTTGTGTTCCCCAGTCTCTGGGCGTGGTAGTACCTACCCGGGGAGAAGGAAGGGGGGAGAAGAAGATAGATGAGCTAAGGTATGTACAATCTCTCTAGGTGTACCACCCACTTAGCACCCAGACCAACCTCGAGCAGGGGCCGCAATCAATGACCGCCGAGTACGTGGAATTGATGTTGCCGAAGTAATACTGCGTCTGCTTCATGATACAGCTCGCCTCTCTGGACTCCACGCCCTCCGCCATGATGTCGTCTGTTGGGAGACACAGGACGTTTACACAACCACAGAGGGAGCGAGTAGACCCTTGCACCTCATTGCATGGCTGCATCATGCTCCCACTACCCCCAGCACAGGGATGAATGCAGCTGGAATCTCCCACGCCTGGTTCCTACCTGCCTGCATCCAGCTGTTGTATGTCAGGCTGAGGACAAGATGCTGCAACAGAGACCTGAGGACACACAATGATTATTACTAGCCCGCCGAGACTACCAGACGAGGATCATGATGTGGTGAGACGCCATTACTCACCAAGCCGCCGCAGACGATAGCCAGGCCAGGTTCAGGATATCAGCGATTGTTGGCTGGGTGACAAAGCGATATATTCAGTAAAGTGTAACGTCATTATAAGACCTTATATAACAGTTACAGGGAGCTCTAACGTACCACGAAAATCCCCCTCGGGGCGGCTCCTTTGTTGCTTTCGGTTTTGGGGGCGCAAAGAGATTGATAATCGTAGGACTCCTTGCGCGTAAAGAAGGAATTATTGTACAGGGCGGACATGAGATTCGGATCCACCTCACTGAAGAACTTCCCCACCTATAAGACACAGTACATGACATTCAATATATACAGCTAGAATATATAAACTATAGATATAATATAGGATCAGCTGCGCAGAAGAGGGGGGTAGGGATGAGAGGGGGAGATGTGCACAATAGAGGGACAGCTGTTTCTTGGATGAGAGGGAGCGCTGAACGGAAGATATAAAGAGCTGCAAGAAAATAAGAGGAATGCAGAAAAGAGACAGAGAGCTGCAGGGAAGAGACAGGGAGATGCAGGTAAGAGACAGGGAGATGCAGAGATGAGAGAGAGAGATACAGGGATGAGACAGAGCTGCAGGGAAGAGACAGAGAGCTGCAGGGAAGAGACAGAGAGCTGCAGGGAAGAGACAGAAAGCAGCAGGGAAGAGACAGAGCTGCAGAGAAGAGACAGAGAGCTGCAGAGAAGAGACAGAGAGCAGCAGAGAAGAGACAGAGAGCTGCAGGGAACAGACAGAGCTGCAGAGAAGAGACAGAGACCTGCAGAGAAGAGACAGAGAGCTGAAGAGAAGAGGCAAAGAGCTGCAGAGAAGAGACAGAGATGCAGGGAAGAGACAGAGAGCTGCAGAGATGAGACAGAGAGCTGCAAGGAAGAGACAGAGCTGCAGGGAAGAGACAGAGCTGCAGGGAACAGACAGGGAGCTGCAGAGATGAGACAGAGAGCTGCAGGAATGAGACATAGTGCTGCAGGGAAGAGACAGAGCGCTGCAGGGAAGGGTAAGAGAAAAGTGCAGAATAGACAGTAAGCTGATTGGAGAGTTCCTTGGTAGAGACGAAAACTGAAGCATCTCCACTAATAGCAAATTGTATGTAAATTGCTCTGAATTGTGAGTTGCAGACCCCAGATAAACAGAATGAAATTGCGTCCATTTCCATGAACACATAATAATAATAAAGAAAGCTTCTGGGGATCCAGACCCATAGTGAAAGTCTGGATCTGGATCATTGTCTGCTCTCTATAACATGCAGCAGCCATGCTTGTCCCACTCCAACCACCCCCCCCCTCCCACTTCTTCCATTATCTGGGTTCAGCCCATTGATTGCTCATTAGCCACATTGCATCCAGTGATAAGGATGTGACCAATGGGCTCTAACAAAGGTGTCTCCCACCCTGGAGTCATCTGCGGTGACTCTACCCCTTCTCCTCCGGTATCTGGAGCGTCTATGTGTTAGCAGCCGCTGCAATCATCTGTGTTTTCCTGTGCCAGACGCAGCCGCGGCAAATAGATGAATTCATCGCGCCTTTCATGTGGCAATTACAGACACAAATACTCTGTGAAAGGGCAATTAACCTCACTTTAAATGATACATGTTTATGTATATATACAGACATCAGTGTGACAACAGCAATCTACGGTGCCTTACTGGAGACGGGGGTAGAGGTGCGCTGGTGCTTTACGCTTTATTTGTAGAGTGTCAGAAGAATAATGTGGAAAATGGGCTATAAAACGGCAAGTTAATTTCACAACTGAGAAAAGATGTCATAAAAAGATGTGATGCAGGTTATAAACATGACAAATATCACACCAAGCGGAAGCAACCTAGAGAAGAACCAGAGAGACGCCTTACCTGATTCCAGTGGTCCTGCTGGTTGGACATTACCAGGAACCCACCGTCGTCAATCAGCACACACAGCAAGTCCTGGAGAGAGCAGACAGACATGAAGAGCTAAACCAATAGGAACCCCGACCCCAACAGAGGATAGTAGAATGTGATGGCTCATGGTGGAGGGAGAGTAGCTTCTAGAGGTCTCATGGGTGAGCGAGAATAAGTCAGAATGGAAGTGATGATAAGTAGGTCTGCTGGTGGAGTAATGTAAGGACAGCATATGTCATGGTGGAGTGACAGTTGCTCGGGAGACCTCATCGTGGAGAGAAGATAGGTCAGGACATCAGCATATAACGGAGTCATGATTTTATGGTATCCTGGTGGAAATATCACAGTGGAGAGAGACTCCAGGATGTCACAGGATGGAGTAATGATGGCATGGGAGGAATCTGGTGGAGTGATTGTAGTTTGGAAGGTTGGAAGGTATCATGAAATGATAGTAGAATGGGAGGTCTCATGGTAAAGAAATATGAGGCCAGGTCATGGTGGATCGATATAAGGCTGGGAAGTCTCATACTCTAGTTACTAGTTACTCTAGAGTAACTAGAGTAACTGTGCAGTTAGAGTCTCATGGTGGAGTGTTAGTACATTAGGAAGTCTAATGGTGGAGTGAGAGTAGGTCAGGAGGTAACATGGTGGTAATGGTGGCGTTATAGTACATTAGGAAGTCTAATGGTAGAGTTATAGTACATTGGGAAGTCTAATGGTGGAGTTATAGTACATGGTACATATATAGTAGGTAGAGAATTATAATGGTGGAGTGAGAGTAACTGTGAAAGTCTCATGGTGGAGTGTTAGTACATTAGGAAGTCTCATGGTGGAGTGAGAGTAGGTCAGGAGGTAACATGGTGGTAATGGTGGAGTTATAGTACATGGTACATATATAGTAGGTAGAGAATTATAATGGTGGCTTGAAGTCCAGAAACTGTCATGGTGGAGTCAGGTTGGAGGCCTCATGGTGCACTAATAATACTCCAAGATGTGTCATGTGAATGACTGATGTTTGGGAAGTCTCATGTTACATTAAAATAAGCCTGGGAGGTCTCGTACTGTAGCTATATGTGTCTAGGAAGTATCACGGTGTAGTGACAGAATTATGACAATGACGCCTCTCACCTCATTGTTTATATCACAGTCCATCTCACAGCTGGCAGAGGGACTACATTGCTGCGGGAAGAAAGGAAGATACATGAGATAACACAGGATAGGCCGGGTTATGTATTAGACAATACCGAATAGACACGGGTGATAGATAAAGAATAGTGATACTATAGTGAATCCTGTCTTCTTACAGTGGGGCCTCACCTTACGTGGTCCTTGTGGGTGCGACTCTGACTGGTTACTGGCCAGAACTTTGAACTTTTCCACCCAAGCTTCAAGATCTAACTTCACCCCGACAACTAGAAGAGGAAAAGAACTGATAAGAAAGAAACCAAATCCAGAGTCTGACTGGATCCCAGCAAACAACGTTCATTATTCATGTAATATACCCCCCCCCCATGTAATATTACACTCCCGAGTGTCACCTGCAGGTTTCAACTTTTTCCCATCGATGTCTAGGTCCACGGCTGTGCTCACCAGGATGCCCACAGTGTTATTCTCCATGTCTGACTGCAGATACCCGGCTGAGATACAAGGAATGTAGAGAGACATAAAATAGAGGATGAGGAAGAAAACGCACTCACCTTCCACCCCTGATCCTCACTCACTACTCGCATATTTCAATCCTCAAACCCACTCAACACCTACGTAACTCACTCTGCCCCCCTTGTTCCTCACATTCACTCCTTAACCCGATGTCTTCACACTCACTCGCACTGTACTCATCACTCTCACTGCTCCCCCTCATGCCACACATTCACTTTTCACAAACTGTGTTCCTTTCACCAATGTTCCTCACACTTACTCCAGACCCTTGTTCCTCACTTTCCCCCATCCCTGTTTCATCACACTAATTTCTTCTCCCTTCATCCTCACACTCACTCCTCTACCCCTTGTTCCTCACACTCCTCTATCCCTTGTTCCTCACGCTCCTCTACCCCTTGTTCCTCACACTCCTCTACCCCTTGTTCCTCACACTCCTCTACCCCTTGTTCCTCACACTCCTCTATCCCTTGTTCCTCACACTCCTCTATCCCTTGTTCCTCACACTCCTCTACCCCTATGTTCATCACACCTCACACCTCACACATCCTCACGCGATAACTCATCCAGGTAACTCACATTCCCTGTAGGGTGCTCGGAAGATATATCCTTTGTTGTCAAGGCTTCTCCTGTAAAATGTGGAATTGTGAGGCTCCATGTCCTCCACCCAGTCATCAGCAGCTCTGGTGAAATAAAGGAGAAGTCACTAAGTGCAGGGGACGGGTAAGATGACAATGTTATATGCAGAGGTCACTCAAACAAAACCTCAAGTAATAGAGCTCTACAAGATGCAGTATCGAAACTATGACCCGAAAGGAACGTACTTGTTGGGGAACACGCGGGTTATACCGCCATCGGTCGCGGCAAACACTGCGAGGAGTCCGTACCTGCGTAAGAGATAAAGGACAGACATGTCTGGTGACGGAACAACACAGGACTTCAGCCAGCGTCAGACATATCAGTAATCTCAGCACAGGGTTATACAGCAATATTTGGGATTATTTTCTGTGTAAGTTAAAGGTAGGGGAGATAGGGCTTATACCCCTCTGCCCAGCTCATGCCAGTCACTAATACATGGAAGTGTCACTCGGGTGTGACAATAGTTGGGGGTATGGTGGTGGGGGATACGTCTAGTTTCCTCACGTGAGAAGATCCTTGTCTTTCCAAACCCGATCTGCCAGATCCCGTGTGATTCCCGTGTCTAGGATAAGGTTATGCAGGAGGAAGCTGTCACCTGCGAGACAGAACAATCAATGTGACCTCTCTCACTCCAGCGGCACTGCCCCCTCATGGTACTGGGTGATACTCACATTGCTTGGAGTCTGGGGTCACTTTCTCCATGAGCGTAATAAAGTTCAACAGAAATTCAGTGTTGTTCTCTGACTGTTCGAGCTCCCGGCAGTACTGTCTGCGAGGGCGAGAGACGAAGGGCAAGTGGGTGAGGAAGATAGAGACACGAGACACAGAGGGGAGAGGAGTCGGGAGGCGGTATGGAGGGAGGGTAAGAACAGCAACTATGGAGAACCAATGACGACGGACGGGATTNAGACTTCTGCATTACACCAAATTTGGAATATGGGCATAGGGTTGTGTACAGGAGAGGTATTTCCGTGAGGCTCTTCATGTATACAGAGGTGCATGGAGCACTTGCATGTGAGATATGGGCGCGTATGTTATCCAAAGTCAGGAGAGGACTGACATGGGTGCTCACCTTCATAAATCGATCTCAAACCTAAAAAGATGTTCATTCCACCCCATAGAGAACTTCACCTCTACACAAACCTAGTGACCAAGACTTCTCCAGAACTCCTCACTCCCAAAGGAACTCCTTCCCTCATAATCCACCACCTTCAACACCCCCCCCCATCCTTAGCCTTTCAGTAACCTCCTCTACCACGACCCTCACCCATACACCTCTACTGTCTCTCAATAACTAATCCCTCTAAAGTGTAAGCTCTTAAGGTTAGATTCCTGTATTTCTCATGTCTGTCTCCATTGTCTCATTTACCCCATCTGCCCCACATTACTCTTTACCCTTTTGGGGTACCTTTGTATGGAGGTACTGCAGCAGCCATAATTCTTAGACTGAACATACTAGGTAGATCTATGTTAAAAACTCTAAAAGAAAATTATCAGCAGGATATGCCAAGTAGTACTTATAGTGGGTAACTGGTAAGCTTCAGAACCTCTGCTCAAGAGTGTAAGCTCTTTGGTTCAGTCCTCTTCTCACCCTTAGAGGCAACAGTCTAACGAGACACACAGAAGTGATCTGCCTTACAGCATAGAAGATAAAATATATAGTGGATAGGGGGAAGGAATATAAATCCTGCAAGGAGATCCCTGAATGGGTCCATCATGGCGTCAGTTACAGTACCTGGGCGCCAGGAAAACTCGTCCCTCAGATTCAAAGGTGTTGGGCATCAAAGACTCAAAATCTGTAACAGAGAAGAAGAGTTATCCAACAAGTGAGAGAGACGGCTCTTCCATGAGAGGCCACAGAGGGGGCGAGGACCTCTGTGGACGGGTAACGGGTGCATGGAGGGTGTACTGGTGTGTGGAAGACCCTCCCTTAGTGTGATGTGTCTCTGCAGCCTGAATGTGTATGGAGCGTAGTGGAACTACAATACTCAGCATGCATCAGGCTAAGCCTTGCATTTACACCATTGCATGGGTGAAGAGGGGACTTTTTGTCTTAACACTGTTAAACTTCCAAGCAGGATAAACAAGTTATGCCAACAGAAGAAAAATGCCTTTTCCAGTTCAGAAGTCTATAATTAGAGTTCCTCAGACTATTGCAACTCGAGATGTTTAAATCTCAAATTGTTTGAATCAGCACTGAACAGCGCCACCTAGTGTCCTACAGTACTATAACGGGCATAGCCTGTGTCCTGTCTATGGTTAGTGCGAGGTGGGACAGACACCTCAGGTTGGAGACACAGTGGGCCAGAATCAGATCTTTAGGCAATAATTACTCAAGAGTGGGTGAAACCATGTTGAATTGCAGGAATGTCAGTGTGTGCATGCAGGGAAAATACTTTATTGTTGCATGTTGCACACAGATATTGACCAGCATTACTGTTACACTGTTATTACACTTGGACTGGAAACTTCATCTCTTGCTATATTGCAGACAATGGACTGAGCGCAATCTTATTGGTTAATAAAATCAATGTGATATTCTAAATATATTTTGGGACTGAGAAAATCAAAATCCTAATTATATCAGCAGCCACAGAATTATTTTATATAGGGGATGTATTGGTATGTTTAATATATAATATTATATATCTTTATACTCAACTCTAAATTAAGAGTGTACACATAAATCTGTTCTGCACTCGCGTTTTCCCTAATCCATCTCCTTCCTAGCACTGCCATTGTAACATGGTTATTCTGCAGTCGCTACTACCTCTAGGTCAGCCTCACAGGCTCTAATCTCCCTATTTTGCTATTTTAAGTAGAATTATGTTCCTCCACCAATCAGATCGTCTGTCTCAGCAGTCTGTCTGTCTCTTTGGTTAAGTAGAGAAGGGATTTAGTGGATAAATGTGAAATGTCATTTTTCTCCAGGTAATGGGGCGTAACTGAAGGCTTTGCAGTAATGACCGGACTGCTAAGGGAAAAAAATGTGGCACCATCTAGTGTTCAACTGCTGGTAGTGCAGCCAAGAGTTTAAGCTCTGAAGTCTGTGCATTTGTATATTATATATATATGTATATAATAGATGTATATTAGTTTGTTATGAATGTCAGTGTCTGTATAGACTCCTATGTGTCAGGTGTGTGGATGAAACTTACCTCCGGAGATTAATGCACTGTCTTTACTAAGCTGACCCCTGGATGTCAGACAGTGCGCACAAGTCATGCATGATATATTCAGTGTAAAGCCCCAACTGCACCATTCAGGATTTACAGAAAGTACTGTGCTCAGGCATCTACGAAGCCACACTGGGGTCCCCAGCAAGACGGTCCAAGCACACGCCAGCCGGCCAGACAGCGGGCACGGTGCATTGTGGGGGCTGCAGTGAGGGCATCAATAGGATTTTGTCTACATGCATGTCCAATGTAAGATTTTATATTCTCATATTGAAATGAGGATTTGGGCCAGAAAAAAATGTCATAAATCTTTGTTATTTTTTGTTGGTTTGTGTTTTATCTTTTTGCTTTTTTACAGGCCAGCCTCAAAATTACCTCCCACAATGCATTGGGGCGCACCACTGTGGGACGGTCTGGAAACCTGCGTTCGGTTGGACTGTAACCTTCAGATTAAGGGGGTGAGGTCAGGGAGGGACAAGCGATGGAAGGATGGGGAGGGAAGCTACAGGAGACTACCGTTGTATCATCAGCATTGCCATTACTGGATCACTAGGAGTCAAGCAGAAGCTGCAGAGGTCAGTGCTGGGCTTGACTGCATCTACCCTCTCCCCCCTAAGCGATTTATTGGATCATTGCCCCCCCCCCCCATACAGACCCCCAATTCTTCTGTACAGGGCTCCCCACATTCACTAAACTGACCCAGCACTGACCGCCCCCAGCTTGCGCTGATGAGAGGATGGGAGGGGGATGATAAGGGGGTGTTGGGAGTGAGGGGTAGAGACATCATCAGTAACGAATACCCATTCATGGTCTAGATGAACGCCACAATTTCATCGCAAGTGGCTGAACATAGAGGAGAGGCAGCAAGGCAGATGGTGGAGAGAAGAGACCAGGAAGCAATGGGTGAGGAGACGTCCGTGCAGTGTTTCCTCTGAGCCAAGCAATCCGGAAACGAAAGGGTTAAAGGGGCCCATTCACAGTCTGCACGACGGTCTCCCTTTTCATTTCTGGATGGCTCTGGTGATAGGGGAAACGGCACTGTGGGGGGGGGGGGGGGGGGGGGGGGGGGGGACACACAGCCGGGTCAAGTGCAGGGGAAGGGGTGCAGGGACGGGCACCCTGGGGGAGATCAGGGAGCAATGGTTGGGGGGAAGGGTGGGGGTTAGACAGAGAACAATGACAACTGGGAGATGGAAACTGAGCATGACGGAGGGTGGTAAAGAGAATAAGGAGCAAGTAGGAGGACAGAGGAGGGTTAAACATTACCTGCCTGTTTTAACCCCATCATTGCCACAGTTATAAAAGGGGCCAGAAAGCAGCCTTTGACATGTACGTCCATATATATATTAATATCCACATTATATATATATGTCGCTTCTGCTGGCTCCTGATTGTCATACAGGGGTATATAGGAGGCAGTAAT
>JABWIB010011563.1:0-11213 GCA_016617825.1 Platyplectrum ornatum | reverse complement strand
CGAGTGGGTTCTGTCACCAACTGTTTGATAGATGCTCCTTGTAATGCATTTACAAAGTCCCCATTTCTATTGGAGCTCGCTGATAAAGCATCCCAGTTAACATCTGCAAGATTAAAATCTCCCATGATAATTACTTCCATTCGAGCTCACATTCTCCAGTATGCAAAATGAAACTGAGAGCTTGAATCTGATTGGTTGCTATGGGCAACTTCACCACCTTTCAAATTCACCAGCAAACTCTCCGCTTAGTGAATTTAGGCCCTGGTTGTATTATTACTGCTTGGTTCCAGATCTGCTTTACGTGACTTTGGTGGTTCTCTGTTCTGCCGGTTCTCTAGTACTCCTCGTTTCTCCTGTGGTCATTCAGTTTCTGCTCCTGGTTGCAGTTCTTCTCGTGTCTCCAGATAGCCTCATGTCTACTGTGATCATATAGTTCCTGCTTCTGGTTCCAGATTGCATCATGAGGGAGGCAGTAGTTGAAATTCAATGGGAAATTCTAGTTGCTGTAAAACAAGTCATTGGTATAACAGATGGTATGCAGTCTGACCTGTTCAGACTGCATCCCCTGCAAAACCCCTGGGTTTCCAAACCCTGAGGATTTGCAGGGACACGCAGCACTTCCTTGTTCACACTTCACAGTGTTGACCCAGGGTTTCCATGGTCAACACTGTGCAAAGGCAGCGTTGAACAAGGCTTTTTCTGCAAAATCCTTCTTCGGCAAAAGACCCAGGGTTTGCTGAAAATCCTGTTCAGATTACTAGCGCAAAGCTGGGTCATGAAACCCGTTGATTTTTTGAACACCCTGGCTTGTGGCTGTTAATCTGAACATGGTATTACAAATATAATTAATTATTTTGGCTTGTTTGTTTAAGGATTTATCTATTACCCAAACTTTTTATTCCACATTTTTACTTGAACATACACTTTAACACATTATAAAGATTACTGTGAGTTAACATTGTTGTTGTGTGTACGAAGTTCTGCAATGTTATTATCATGTGAACTTACTTTTCATCACAGTGTCTGGTTTTACACCATAGACTTGGAGGAAGTTTGAGGTTCCACCGCTTCTCCTGTCACACTTATACATGTCACATGCATGTCATGTGTGTCAGACACTTGTTGGTGTTGTTACTGTTGTGTGTCACGTATTGGCCAGGCCTTAGCATAGTTTTCTGCTCCACCTTTGATCACTGCCATGGACATTTTCCATGGCAGCATTCAAAAGTATTTATATTTTAAACATTAACAATACTAGATGGCATAGGAAATATGTGTCTAAAAAATATGTAAAACATAAGGAGTAGATCACAGTGATGGAGGAAGGTCGATACAATGGTTTGGTACTTGACCTGATTCTATAGTGAGTAAGTGGTACAAACCTAAAACGGTCGAGAACCAGCCTTTAGAATGCAAATGAAAACCAGAAAAAATACAGGAAATACGTTGAAATTACCATTGATCCTTTCAATTTGCTAATAAATACAAAACCAACCAGGAAGAAGAGATAGACACAGTTTTAGCAGCTACTACCATCCAATCTGAGGTTTAAGATGACAACAGGATGCAGACAGTCTTTGCCAGCCATGTGTCATTGGCAGAGTTAGTCCGTCATCTGCTCTAAAACCTTTGGTAATGAGGCCATCCTGTTCCTTGTACAGTGGAGAAATAGCAGCTAGCATCCTCTGTTCTATGATTTATTAGATAAACACACAGGAAATATATATTTTTGGGTCTCCCGAGTACCAAATGGTGCACAAATAAACTTCCAGTGAAGGAGGACTTGGCAGGTTATAAGGCAGCATAACAGTGCTCTTCTCTGTGATGTTTATGTGTCTAATTGTTACAGTCTCTACAAGTAGGGTCCACATTAGTGTTAAGTATTTGGACATAGAACAGTTTTTAGAATATCATAGAACTATTTTATAAATGAAATAAATAATATTAATAAAAAAAACAATAATAAAAACCTAAAATAGTTTATTGATTTGCTCTGGCTAATTATTTACATGTTGAGTTATGATATAACCTGGCATGTAAATGAAGGCAGCAGGGATGCTTTTGGGGATACTTTTACGGTGAGGTATGAATGTTTTCTACATTCTGGTCTTTAGTAATGCCTGGTTGTTCAAATCTTTTGAAAGGCTGTAATGATGTATTCACCTAAGCTGCTATGTAACAGTATGTCTGCCAAGAACCTGAATGACATTGGAAGCCTCCTCTCTGGTGTACTGGATTCAGCTAGTAGATACATCTCTTGCAAATAAATGATATGCAGCTGACTTTCCTAACAGTATGGTCACTTATGATAAGATATGGGCATGATGGCATGACATAGTCAATTTAAACATAATAAACGGTTTATTAAGTATGGAACACAAGTTATGAAAAAACTGGGCTGTTTTCCCCACTTAACTAATAATAACAATAACAATATACCAGACTACTACTGTTTTTATTGATCTTAAGGAGCCTATTTAGAACAGAGTTTTTGTATATTTCACTATGACATAAACCACTATTGTTGGAATAAGTATCTTTTTTTTTTAATTCTCCATAGTAAAGGATTTTACTTGAAGAAGTCTAATGTAACTATGGTACATATTTCGGCTGGACCCAATACATGATAATAGTCGCCTGTTAGTTTTTACTGTATATGCAATGTAGTGCAATTACTTTTGCATTGTAGTACAGCCAGCAGATGCTATGTGGAATTCAGGATCTGCATGCGGGGCAGGCTATTGTAATCATACCGAAAGGGCATGGTAAACCCTTACATACAAACCAGTTTTCTTAAAGTAGGGTGCAGAACTCCCTTTAATGTAGGAGAGCAGGGGGTCAGTGAAGATAGCAAACACAGCAAGCCAATGTGGCAATGATGAATAGCCTACAGAATATTTCCATACAAAACATTTTCATAACTCTGGGCCCAATTAAATTTCCCTTCGCACCCCTTGCAAACTGCGTAACAGCCATGAACAAACACACAACCTTTTTTTTGCAGCTTGCTGAAAAATTGAATCGGCCCCTTTGTCTATATATATAGTGTCTGTTAACACTATAAGGTGGTATTCCCAATTTAATGGGTAAAGAGTGAGAGCAGGTAATCAGGGATACTTTTAGGTTAGCTGGTGTAAATTAACTCATTGTAAAGATATCCTTATCAGCGTTTCATGAGTCACTTACGGTTTGATGTTTAGCCAGTAGGCTCGTAAGTGTAAATTATCGGATTATCCTCGTTGGTTTGACATGCAGTTTCCACTCGACATTAGTCAGGGTATGTGGCAATAGATTGATCATTTTGATTGTGCACAATCAGGGAGGGAGCTACTACCTCCGTCTGCTCTGTGTATTCCTCCGAGACAGTGTGGATAACTTTTAGTGTTTGTAGGGGCACCTTCCAACATTCGTCCTGGACGCGTTTCACTGCGTGTCTCGCAGTTTCATCAGTAGGTTTGGCTCTGTAGAAAACATCACCTGTTTAAGTAGTCACCTTCTGGCCTATCATTCAGCTCCTCCGTTTCTTAAAGGCGAAGGTGCTTTATATTAAATATAATGTTGGGTATAATATAAAACAAAACAAAAATTCAGATCTATTCGGAAAGTTATCATTGACACATGATTATAGGTGCTGTGCCCAATAAGGTATAGCACAGGAATATCTAACCGGTGAACAGGGGCCCCAGACAACACGGTTAATTTTTAGCATTTTATATTGGTATATTATTTGCTCTTGAACTATGAATTGTATTTTATTGTATTAGTAATAAACTAGTGTACTTCTTTCATCTGGTATTTATCAATTAATTTTCCCGAAATAGCGCAAACTCTTACCTTTTATTGTGACCTTTGTCTATATATTAAGATTCTGAGATTGGTAATTAGAGGAAAATTAATGGAAATGTACACCTGGGTAAAACCATGTTGCATTTGAGGGTGTGCAGGGAGAATACTTTGCTTTCGCTTATTGTACACAAATAAAGAATAAGGGCATCCAATCATAGTGGACCTGATTCAGCGTTCCTTGCGGCCGCACGTTCCGGCCGCCAGGTACGCTATATTCAGAGCTGCGCAAAAGCGCAGCTCTGAATAGAGCGCAGGGAGAGGGGCATGCCGTATGCCCCGCTTCCCTGCGCTATGTAAAAAAACGCAGAGGCTCCGGACGCTGTGTATAACTATTATGCAGTGTTTGTTGGGGAGGATATTGGGTTTCCGAAGGGCTGTAAAAGAAAATGCCTTTTAAAAACAATGTGCCTTCATTTTGTATCTAATGTGATGCCCTCTAAGCTGGTATGCATAACCTAAGAAGCTGCTGACACAAGGAATATATAATGCAGGTGATATTTATGCTGGACTAGTTGAATTTGTTATGTTTGAAAAACCAATGAAGCAAAAGTTCTTATGATTTATATTCTGATGGAGACAGACAAAGACAACAAACATGCTAGTTGCATCTAAAGCAGGAAGTCTCCATACAGAACCAGGGTGAAATGCATCTCTAAATGATACTGCCCAGGCTAGTAAAATGAGATAAATACTGTATATAATCTTTAAGGGGCAAATATTTAAAAATAAGATTAATATAAAATCTGACCTTGATCCCACTCCTCTAGAAAAGTGTAAAGAAAAGCCAGCTATAGCCTCTCAATAATCAGGAATCCATTATGGGTGAAAGTTATTTGTAACCCCTTATATAGAAAAGAATATTATAGATAATGTATCTAATACTTTCATTATATACACCATTTCATTACTAGTTCCTTTAATTAATACTCCTACGATTAATTATTAAATAGATTCCATCTTCAAAAACAATTTGATACTGTCACACAATATATAAATGAATTATGCCCTAGTAACTGCTGTACAATACTGCTTCCTGGTCACCAACATACAATATAGACTGCCTGTCACTACCACACCTCTGCTTGGCTATATATTTATATTTCTCCAGTATTACAAGAGGCTACACCTATATATTTCTATAGAAATATCTCTACTATCTCTCTCTCTCTCTCTCTCTCTCTCTCTCTCTCTGAATAATTCACCTTTGACCCTGTTCACACAGACTACCCTAGTAAATCTGGACCTGATTCAGGGCGCCAGGTCCGTGCTATTCAGAGCTGCGCAAAAGCACAGCTCTGAATAGAGCGCAGGGAGAGGGGCATGCCTTATGCCCCGCATCCCTTTGCTATGTTACAAAGCGCAGAGGCTCCGGATGCTGTGTCTGGATGCCTCTGCCAGCGTGTGCTCACAGCGCTATTAATTAGCAGTGCTTTGCCCTGACTCCGTGCCATTCAGAGGCGATCTTGCGCAGATCGGCGAATCTTCGCGTCTCCGCCAGCCTGGCTGGCGGGGACGCAGGGCTGAATCAGCCCCCCTGTTTTTAACACGCAGCCTTGTTAGCTGTGGATCTGAATTACCCTGGTAATTAACCCTGTTTATACCCCGTTCACACAGAAGGCTATTACCAGGGTAATTCAGCCAATTTCCCGGGTTAAATGAAATACCCGGGTAGTGTGCTCTGTTTGAACAGCGCTAAAATTACTACTAACTACCCTGGTTCAATGTGAACGGTGTAGGACCAGGGTAGTTTGTGAATTTCAAGGTAGTTTGTGAATTACCAGGGTAATTCAGCATTGTGAACAGGGTTAATTACCAGGGTAATTCAGATCCACAGCTGAAAACCCTTCTTGTTAAAAACAGATTTACCAGGGTAGTCTGTGTGAACGGGGTATTAACCAGGATAGTTAGTAGTAATTTTAGCGCCATTCACACGGAGTACACTACCTGGGTAGTTCAGTCAACCCGGGAAGTTGACTGAATTACCCAGGTAATAGCCCTCTGTGTGAACGGGGTATAAAAAATTTAAAATATCAGTACAGGGGGCATACATTGGGAACATAGCAGGACAGAGGCAAACCTTGGGAACATATGAGGGCAGGGGGCATACACTGGGAAAATAGCAGGACAGGAGGCAAACATTGGGAACATATCAGGAAATGGGGCATACATTGGGAATATATCAGGGCAGTGGTCGTACATTGGGAATATATCAGGACAGGGGTAGAACAGTGGGAATATATCTGGGGGCATACAGTGGTAAATATCAGGACTAAGAAAACTGAACATAAGACAAAGAGAACAGTTTGAGAAGCTCTATATGGCATGTTTTAAATTCAAACATAGGACCACACCCAGGCTTTAGGCACTATTGACTAAAGCTGGGCATACACTATAAGATAAATTGTTCCAATCGATAGATTTTCCAAGAGTGGGCAAAACCATGTTGAATTGCAGGGGAGGCAAATTGAATTAGTTGCAATCAGTATTACAGGTGAGAGATGATGTTTGCAAGCCACGCTGGTCAGTATCTATGTGCAAAATGCAAAAATAAAGCATTCTCCCTGCATGCAAACACTAAAGCTGACCATACACTATATGATAAATCGTTTCAATCGAATTTTCAAACATCTTTTGATTTTCTTGGAAAAATCGTTCAGTGTATGGGAACGATTTTTTCAAATGATTGGCCAATCATCGTTCAAAAACGGTTGTCAAACGATTTTTTGTTTTTTGATCTGCTCAAACATAAATCGTTTTTTAGGTTAAAACATCGTTCAGTGTATGGGCACTTGCAATAATCCTGCCATAAAGACCCACTTCATAAGCATAAACCATATGATTTTAAAAAATATATATATATCGTTTGGAAGTACTAATTTGCATATTTCTTTTTTTTTATCATACAATTATTGTACAGTGTATGGTGGCTTCCAATTCCTAAAAAAAAATAAAATAAAATAAAAAAATAAATTTTTCATTCAATCGTCAAATATAAGATTTATCTTATAGTGTATGGCCAGCTTTACATTCATTTTACCTCCCCTGCAATTCAACATGGTTTTACCCAATCCTTTTGATTGGAACAATGTATCTTATAGTGTATGTCCAGCTGAAGTCATGAGAGTGTAAATCTGAATCTAGCCCTTAGTTCTTAAGTCTACATACTGTATATGAGAGTTATGAGTATGGAGACATTAGCATGGTACTGTATATTTGAGTAATTTATAAACAATTGTATAAAACAGTAGAATATGCTAAAGCAACATTTAAACAACTGTAATCCCTAACAATTTTGCACATTCATGATAATCATATATGTATATTAAATGCAGAGTTATCATATATTTGTATAATAAAACTGTATTATATAAAGATATTTGTCATATATATTTTATTGGCACAACATAAATCAGTAATGTACAATTACAATGTGTATAAAATAATGGCTATAAACAATACACAGAGAATATAGCAAAATATATCTTAGATAAAAATTGGAATTCCACATTAATTAGAAAAGTGGTACAATGTTAAAACGTTTACATTTCACATTCACCTGTCAAGAACAATGAAAGTACCAAGAAGAAAGGATTAGTAACAGATGAAGAACAAAAGTCTTGTGGAATATTTTGATGCTAAATATTTAATCCAGATTATTATTTCAGATTCCAGCACAATTTCATATATATTTCTACTGCTCACCCCATAAACAGAATTACCAAATAGCGTTCAGTTAGTGCATCACATAAAATTATTTAGCTTTATGGGCCTAATTTATACTAATTAGCACATTGTAAGTAGCGAATGTAGAAGAGCAGTAACTTCCCTGCCCTCCTACATGTGGAGAAGATTTAAGAGTGCCACAGGATTAGCCATTAGGTATTTACTTAAAATACAAAGGCCCTCCATGCTCACAGACATGTTTAGAAGGGGTTTACCTTTTCAAGGACTTCCTATTCTTCCCTTAACATTAGGGGCACTAATGGGGAAGAGGAATGACCACAGATCCATTTTAGCGGTCTTAATAATTTATTTGCAGGGTTTGTGTTCTGCTGGTGTTGTGTTGCACCATTAAAGCCGCAGTAGCCTGACCTGCTAATATAACACAGCGCCTATGTCTCACAGTCACACTTTACTTGTCAGGTATTTCTGTATGTGTGGGGGGTTTCCTTTTTGAGCTGTGTTTAAGTTGTCTAAAAGTCAAGGTTGTGAGTCAGTGTTACACCCCCTGTAGCTTTCTGCGATACCTACTAATTTCTTTCATGTTGATCAATCTATTCGTGTGTGTGTGTGTATAGCACAAAAAGGGGGCCTGTATACAAAAGCGTAATACAGGAGAAAGACAGGGGACTCCTTGCTTCAAAACTGTTCCATTAAGGACAGGAAGATCTGGTTCTGTAGTGTAAATACAGAGCAAATGCATGCAGCTTCAATACGTGTGTGTACACTCTCTGCGATTGGATAACTAGCACATTGCGGAAGTCTGGATCCAGTCTTTGTGTTACACACTACCTTTGCATTGCTAATCGCTATAATCAGTATGTTGTGCTATTTGTGAATTTGCCATGTTATCTCACTGCTTCCTGTGTTTTCCTATAGGGTGCTGCAGACATCAACAATAACTAGCACTAGAACAACGAATTACCAATTATCCCGCTATCTCACTCACTAAACGCTAGCCAACTGTATGTGATAGCAGGATAATGTGTGTGATGTCTGAGGTGTCACAGTGTGCATGTAGTGTGTGTGAGAGGTTAACAGTGTGTATGTAGGTGTGTGTGTGGTGTAACAGTGTGTGTATATATATATATATATATATATATATATATATATANATACAATCGAAAGATAAGTGCGCTACCCCTTTTTTTTTGATACACTAGGTATTTTGAGTGGCTTACATAAGTCTTTGTTTAATATAAACAACAATAAATAGTCCAAAGACAAAGTCACTAGGCTATAATCCAGCCGCTGCTCCCCTCCTTCCGTTACACCGCTTCCAAACGCGGTGTGCAAACAAGCTCTGAAAAAGACAAATGGCAGGGGGCGCCTGATAGTGTAAAACCTTCTTTAATATCAAATACACATTGATCCTTAAAATATGCGTACCGAGGACGCGGTGATGTACCCGGCGATTCTGCAGTGATTGTTTTGAATGCAGGTTTTTATGTTATTGCGGTACGCATATTTTAAGGATCAATGTGTATTTGATATTAAAGAAGGTTTTACACTATCAGGCGCCCCCTGCCATTTGTCTTTTTCATATATATATATATATATATATATATATATATATATACACACGTGTGTGTGTGCATGTTGTTATTATACGGGTTATAAGATGTTTCAACCACCCCTCAAATCCTCCCGCTGTCATTATCTATGGCTGATCCCCCTAATTCTACCGTGTTTGCTAAAATTAATTTCCTATCCTGGAATGTAGGTGGCTTTAAATCACTGATTAAACGACAAAAAGTGATATCTACCATTTAAAGACCCTGGTCCCCTCGGTCCTACAGGAAACCCACTGGTCCTCTCCGAAGAACACTCTAAAGGGATCTTGGATTAGCGCGTGTTACTCAGCCCATAATTCAGTTAGACACATGAGGTTGCTATATTGTTTCACAGAAATCTGTATTGTGAAGTCGCTTGTACCATCACAGACCCTAACGGGCGCTACCTTCTCCTGGAGGTCACCATTGACGGTGATTGTTTTACACTCTATAACCTCTATACTTCCTCTTCTTGTGAATTCTTTCTTAAAATATACAATGTATCGTTATAACTTGACATATCCAATCTTGTTATAGCTGGGGATTTTAACACTGTGGATAATCCCTTTCAAATCCTCCACCCAGACTCCCCAGGCAGGGAAAACAACTTTTGCATTATCTAAAGTACAACGCACCTCTAATGGGGGCCTTAATCACCCCAACCGAAAACTCTACAGTCAAGCTAGCCACCTGCGCTACCTCAGAGACTGGCTCAATCATACTTCTTACTACACAGACATTATTGCAAACGTGCCACTCTGTCACATGACATTTTGGATAACCTCTTGTTAATGTCATCATGGTCATCCTGGAAGACTGTCCGCAAAAAACAAGGCTTACATGCGCAATACTCCCTCTTCCTTCCATTCCTGCATAACCCGGAGTTCCAAAATGGTAAAGCGACCTTCCCATTTACCAGATGGGTTTCCTGAGGGGTCACCAATGTTAGGGATATAACAAATCCTCGTACACGATCTCTAAAATCCTGTTCTCAGATTCCAGGAGGCCTCTCACAATGGGTGCCCCTTTTCCCATCTATGATAATTGACACTCTGCTGGAAACTTTAGAATTCTCACACCACGCTCTTAAAGCTAGTACTTATTGCTCAATATTTTTCCCAGGGGATACCTTTTTCTTGATAGACGATACATTATGGGTCTGAGAGATTCTCATAATTGCCCGAAATGTGGGGGTGCATATGCTATTCTGTTTCACTGTTTTTGGGACTGCCCCGCTATACGGAGGTTTTGGAAACAGGTCCAACTATTCTCCTCTACCCGTTTACTGCAACTTTTACCCCTTACTCCAGAGTGGCCTGTTTTGGGATTTGTGAACTCTGACCTTAAGTTGCCTAGACGTCTCAGGAAGATGGCCGTTATTTCAGCAGTGGCACGCAAATGCATTCTTGGATTGGATTTTTCCAAAACCACCAGATATTACTGTCTTTAAAAGTAAACTCTTCTACCTATTCCAAATGGAGTGACTAGAGGTGACCATG
This sequence comes from Platyplectrum ornatum, assembly GCA_016617825.1. NCBI lineage: Eukaryota > Metazoa > Chordata > Amphibia > Anura > Limnodynastidae > Platyplectrum > Platyplectrum ornatum. Next base: position 595 of record JABWIB010011563.1, on the reverse strand, counting down.
TCTAAAGAAACCTCAGTCAAGACCTTTTTTGGTGCCTGGGATAGATATTTTGCTACCTTGCCTGTTCCCATACAATCCCAAATTCACTATTGTTTCCAATGTATGGACTGGTATGACACTAGAACCCTACTGGGTGTACCACCCATTCTTGCTGTCCTTCCAGGTCCTCTGTGAACAATAATGGTTGTGGCTTCCTATAATGCTAGGGTCCATCCTGTGCGGACACATCTTCTCCCTCCCTTATGTTATACCCATTGTTGATGATGTTATCAATATCATATTCCTTATGTCTCTCTGTGGACCTTAGTTTCTATGTTACAGGGTCACTGCAGTTACTGTATATACCTAAGATGTCCGTGTGTTGTCCTGCTTGTTTATATGTTTTAACTGTACCCATATCTATTGTACTGATTTTTTTTTCTGTATTTTGCTCCAATAAAAAAAATGTATAAACAGATATATGTGTTTGTGTGTGTGTGTGTGTGGTGTAACAGTGCGTATGTAGTGTGTGTGATGTGTCACAGTGTGCATGTATGTGTGTGTGTAACAGTGTGTATGTATGTGTGTGTGTGTGGTGGGGGTGTAACTGTGTGTG
>JABWIB010011560.1:3684-18210 GCA_016617825.1 Platyplectrum ornatum | reverse complement strand
GAGGCTATTCCACTTATCCACTACCCTTTCAGTGAAATAATTCTTTGCATATTTCCCCTGAACCTACCACCCTCCAGTTTATANGCATGCCNTCGCGTTCTATTATATCTTTGAAAAATGCCACCCTCCTGCACCCGGTGACATCCCTTGATATATTTGATAGCTGCTATCATATCAGCCCTCTCTCTTCTCTGCTCCTAGCTGTACATATTTAGTTGCTCTAGTCTTTCTGCATGAAGCTTGGTCGCTTGATCTTTCCTCTACAGATGTCTGGGATACAGGTCTAGAGGCAGAATGAGAACAGAGCGTCTCTCATATGTCTCCTCAAAGTGATTTAGGGGCTGGAAAGTAGAGGCAGTAACAAACCCTGCTTAGCGATCCTAAGTGCTAAAGCGACCCAGAGTGATACCAACTACAATTCCTGAGAGGTTGAATCTGATTGGTTGCTATGTTCAACTTCCCCACTTTTCAATNTCNCTGCTTAGTACATTTAGGTCTTCTACTATTTACCATCTTCAAGTAATAACTTGCTGATAAGAAGCTGTGAGAAACAACATTTGAACTTTGCTGATACCTACACAGCAGCTGCCTTCATTGTAGTGGGATAAACATTTTGATAACTTTGTTTCTATTGCCTTTTCGTATGACTAATGGATTAATCAACATTGTGTTATAGAATGTAAATCCTGCTTGCACATGTCTACAGTATGTCNGATTTAGAATTGTTGAATATAATCCAAATATTATAAATAATACAAGTAATACAGTCACACTATTAGATCCTGGGTCCCCTTGCCCTGACTGGCCACAAGGATAAGAGTTATTTATTTTTAATCTATAGTTTGTTATATTTATGATTTTTTTTAAATGATAATCTTCTAAATCCAAGCGCTTCTATTTTTCTTGTGAGGGTGAGACCTACATATTTTTGTAATTAATATTATGTTTGTAAAAAAGTTGTCATGATAATTAGTAGAAATTAGTAGTTTGGACCCATGAATATGACATTGATTTAAAACTACTGAGCCAGGTAATATCCAGGTACTAAATNCACATAAAATGCAAAACATTGCATTGGATTGCATTGTAAAAGCCAAAACGCTGTTATTTCAGCTGCCTTTTTTAGCACAGACAGCACAGTGGGCTGGTTAATAGAATTTATTTGGTGTGACTCCCAGTCTTTGAGAGGCTCATGCTCTAGAAGCTACAATGGCATTTTGCTGCTACAATTTGGTGGTGTGATTGGTGCACTCAGCATTCACATAGCGTTCCCTGCTGTAGTACAGCAATTTTAATACTGTCATGCAATTAATTGTAGCAGTACTGCTCTCCACAATTTTTTGCTGGTGAAGACTTCCCTTTGTAGAGGCCTGGTCCCATAATCTTAAAACCTCCCTATCAACGTAAGAGTGGGAAATGGTTTTTAAAGCAACTCGTTGAGTTTTAACGTCACTGAAACTCAATATAAGATCCTTACGAGGTGGTATATGGTCCCCCATCACTTCCACAATATTTCTGCTACCTTACCTACGCAATGCTGACGCTGTACAGAAGCAATTGTAACCTACATTCACATCTGGTGGGATTGCCCCCATCTCCAACCGTTAAACATACTGGGCCAGAAGTTCCCATACATTGGCTACTTTCTCTCCCCCCAAAAACCACTAGGGTCCTACAAAACCTCCATTGTGGTCCTTGGGTCCTACAAAACCTATTTTTTTCCAAGGTGTCCAATGCCGCTAGGGGCATCATCTCTACCCATGGAGATGGCCTCTTCCACCCACTATGGAATGGAATGAATTTGGAGGGTTGATTTATACATGACAATGAAGGATATGGGCCTAAATCCACCAAGCAGTGAGATTGCAGTGAGACTGAAAAGTGGGGATATTGCCCATAGCAACCAATTAGATTCAAGCTCTCAGTTACACAATGGAGAATGGGAGCTTGAATCTGATTGGTTGCTATGGGCAAAATCCCTGCTTATCAATCTCACTGCAATCTCACCGCTCAGTAAATATAGATTTAATGACACTCACTGCCTCCAGCCCTAATCAGTACAATGAATGGATGGGGCTTGATGACATCATGCCCTCCTATTCATAGCTATTTTATGGGATTCTGTTCAGGGGGCGGGCTTTGGGTGTGGTTTATTGCCCCACATACCCCTAACATGCTGGCTCTTGGTTTCTCCTGGAAGGGAGAAATGAAAAGTCAGCAACGCTGATATATCTATAAATCTGGGATTAGCACACTAACACAGAGCAGACAAGTGTAAATAAAAATAAATTCTATACATGGAGACTTCCCAAAGTTCTGGGGGAAATTGAATTTTAATAATCACATTGTAAAAAAATTTCAAATATGGGACTTTTTTGTTACATAATTTTTTTTATAGAATACAACATCCCTCACAGTGATTACAAAACACAATGTGGCATATATACGTTTGTTTCTGATCTACTTGCAGGTGTGTGAATTGTACAAATAATAATATGATGGCAATGTTAAGTTGCTGGTTAGTAGGCCACTAGTTTCATGTACCGACTACACATAAATGTAAACACATCCTCTCACTAAAAGCAGTAACATTACTTTAATGTTCAGTTTTCATTTTATTCACATAGGCACAATCATCTGCACAAGCTACCATAGTACATACAAAATAAATGCAATATTAATAATGGAAAAGGGATAAGAGAACGAAGCAAAGCAAAAATGATTCAGTTCTATAACCCGCAGCACAAGATACGCTGACCCTCAGGTATAAAGCACAACCTGTCTGGGTCTAACTGTGTGGATGCATAGATANCTANCTAAGGANATAGGTTATCAGATTAGTATAGCGATCAAGGAGGCATAGTGAGTGTTTTAGAATTTCAAGGAATATTATTATTATTACATGCCCTTATAATCGACAATATTTTCTATACCCCTCATATTTTACAGGTTTTCGGCAGTTTAAAAGTAAACTAAAGTAAAATAAACTTATGCCAAACCAAGCGTTGACATGAATATAGGTTGGACTTTTTACATTTCCACTATGCATGCTTTATGTAGCATCTACTGTATAAACCCATTTAGTTTTACTGTGGTGTTTCCACAAGGAGGAGTGAACCTGTTTAGGAGGCAGCAAGGGTTTTTCTTCAGAGACTTATATTAGATTTTATGTAATGAAAATAACATTGAAAATGTTTCTTAATTAATATTTATTATTTTTGAATTATATTTATTAAGTGTCATTTGGAACAAAGCTACATTTGATTTGATATATTTGAAGCTTCCATGCTAACAAATGACTATGTAAAAAGACATAAAAAAAATCACCTAGTTATTTGTGCATGTTATGAATATTTTATAACACACAGCCAACATTGAATAAAAATCTGGAGTTCCTGTCACATAGGATTGGTAAACATTTCTGTAAAATCCCCCACCCTGGACTTCCCTTGCTTTTGTGAATACAGCATTACATTTTTTATGATGCACCTATTTTATGTATGCAAACAGTTTCTGGTATAACTTCTTCTACAACTACAAATGCCATTATAACACATGGTATAAACAAAGCCTAAAATATAAAAAAAAACAGATTTGGCTCCCATGGACGGGAGCATGTGCACTACACCCTGTGGTTGCTCATGTCTGTTTGCAGAGCACGTCTCTACTTGCAAGGGGTAACTATATCTGAATAGCACACATGAAGATGGTATTTTACACAGCTGGATCTTCAACTTCTCCATTGGTGGCAGCTGCATTTTCAGGGTGGTCTCTATATTCTTTGGTTTCTGGAGGTTCTGAGACTACCAGGTTCTGGCGGGCTGGCTCTTCTGCTTGTGCCTGAGCAGCTGAAGAGGATATAGTTCTGTGGATAGAATAGGTAGGTGCGATGTCATCACAGGCCCACTGACATTTGTATATATTTANTATTGCACAAGCATTGCCTAAAACCAAGAATGATAAATCCACTATCTGGCTCCCTTTAGTTAATTTCCTGTTAATATATGTCTGCATTATAGTTATTGACAATGCATAATACACTACAATGTTACTGAGTGTACTTAGAGTGGGTTACCATGTGATCGTAACTTGTGCGTGGGCAAGGGAAAGGACAATCTCCGCACAGAGGACAATCTCCACACAGAGGGGTATATTTACTAAGCGGTGAGATTGCAGTGAGAGTAGAAAGTTGGGAAGGTGCCCATAGCAACCAATAAGATCCAAGCTCTCAGTTTCATAATACACACTGGAGAATGTGAATTCAAATCCGATCGGTTGCTATGGGCAACATCCCCACTTTTCAATCTCACTGCAATCTCACCGCTTAGTAAATTTACCCCAGAGAGTTGATCCCTACCTTCCCACAGCATCATTAGACAAAGTTGCCGAAGTTAGGATTGAATGTAAATTCAGCTTTTACTGTACAAATACCGCACCTCCCTCCTGTGAATCCGGGCCAGTGGCAAGAATAAGCACCAGTTCCTGTACAGCGGTATACACAGTGGCTACAAGTTCCAAGGCCATTTCTGAGGGATGCTAACTCTAAGGGTGTTACGATAGCTGACCGTTACCATATACAAAGACCTCCCGCCACAGAAAATAGGGCAGTGCATAAATGAGAATTGTACATAAAGGTTTACCCAAACCCCTGCTGTATGATCTAAATACCTTGTTTACTGATAGTCGTGTCATTATATTTCTAACCTTCTTTTCATGAAGTGGAGGATGTATACCATTGTTAATAGTGTGACAAACTTATCATGGTCAAACTTATCATCACATTGTCTTACTTCATTTCCTTGTGTGTTACATGTTTCTTGTTCTTCTCTTTAGCAATGAGGAACCAGATTATAGCAATTATAATTGCTGCCAGAAGCACCGCTCCAATAATTCCTCCCACGATTATCCCTGCCTCACCTGCAGTAGTGAAAAAACGTTACTATTGTAAAAACACATATTGTAAAGACACATACTAAACAGGCATAAGAATCAATCCAGATGAGGGGACTGTCACTACAGGGTCAGGGGACCAGATTCAGACTTCATGCACTATTTACTTACAACTTACTCACGAGTGGGTAAAACCATGTTGAATTGCAGGGGAGGTAAAATGAATGTCAGTGTTTGCATGCAGGGAGAATACTTTAGTACTTATAAAGTATGGCAATGGCTCTCTCTTCCTGTGTCCTTATAACAAGTATTCTATTAACTCCTAAAATCATCTGACCACTTAAGAATAAACCCAGNGCTTAGTAAATTTACCCCAGAGAGTTGATCCCTACCTTCCCACAGCATCATTAGACAAAGTTGCCGAAGTTAGGATTGAATGTAAATTCAGCTTTTACTGTACAAATACCGCACCTCCCTCCTGTGAATCCGGGCCAGTGGCAAGAATAAGCACCAGTTCCTGTACAGCGGTATACACAGTGGCTACAAGTTCCAAGGCCATTTCTGAGGGATGCTAACTCTAAGGGTGTTACGATAGCTGACCGTTACCATATACAAAGACCTCCCGCCACAGAAAATAGGGCAGTGCATAAATGAGAATTGTACATAAAGGTTTACCCAAACCCCTGCTGTATGATCTAAATACCTTGTTTACTGATAGTCGTGTCATTATATTTCTAACCTTCTTTTCATGAAGTGGAGGATGTATACCATTGTTAATAGTGTGACAAACTTATCATGGTCAAACTTATCATCACATTGTCTTACTTCATTTCCTTGTGTGTTACATGTTTCTTGTTCTTCTCTTTAGCAATGAGGAACCAGATTATAGCAATTATAATTGCTGCCAGAAGCACCGCTCCAATAATTCCTCCCACGATTATCCCTGCCTCACCTGCAGTAGTGAAAAAACGTTACTATTGTAAAAACACATATTGTAAAGACACATACTAAACAGGCATAAGAATCAATCCAGATGAGGGGACTGTCACTACAGGGTCAGGGGACCAGATTCAGACTTCATGCACTATTTACTTACAACTTACTCACGAGTGGGTAAAACCATGTTGAATTGCAGGGGAGGTAAAATGAATGTCAGTGTTTGCATGCAGGGAGAATACTTTAGTACTTATAAAGTATGGCAATGGCTCTCTCTTCCTGTGTCCTTATAACAAGTATTCTATTAACTCCTAAAATCATCTGACCACTTAAGAATAAACCCAGACTGGAAAATAAGAGAGGAAAGTTATACCTGGACAAAACCATGATGNATTTTAGGAATTAACAGGAATTAAGATTTTTCTTGGCATGCAGGAAGAAGTCAATGCTTTTGCTAAATTCCTTATTTAGTGGTTTTTTAATTTATATTTTCATTTTAGAAAACAGAAACAAAATTTGGATAGAGGGCGACACATATGAAAATTCCGTCCCTGGATGAACCCATCCCCTGTACCAGCTGGTAGACTCAAGCCCCATCTCAGACCATTTAGAAATAATGCTTGGTAAGTGCCTGGTCTGTGTTGTTAAGGGCGAGAGGGGGGAGAGTCAGATATATTTCCAACATTGCACCATCTGGTCTGTACATTGTTATTTTAACTTGGGCTAGTAAAATGAACAGTAACAAGATAATGCGGCATGCTGTATATTCTGGGTGGCAGATGACAGGCTTAATCTATTAAAGTCCAGGCATTTCAGTAATACAGAAAAATATCAATATACNTTTATCATGTAAGGCAAAGAAATACTGTACCCCCTGTGTGCAGATCCACTTGGCAGGTGGCATTGCCTAGGCTGTTGCTTGCTGTACATTGGTAGTAACCATCTTCAAATTTTGTCATATTACCTATGGTCAGGACTCCATTCTCCTGTTCTGTCAAAGAAGTTTATATATGAATAGATGGAATTTCAGCAAGTACGCCAAAGTCTCAGACAGGTGGGAAAACGTTTCACTCACCCAAGTTTAATGGTTTTGTAACTCCATGCAGTATTCTCNTCCAGGTGTAAGTTGGTAATGGAAATCCCACCTTGGAATGACACATAAGCTTAAAGGGATGTCCACTTGCTATGTTTCCATCAATACTGCACAGTGGAGTAGAAGGTGGAACTGCAAAATAAATGACAATAACCTGACTTTATAAGAGTCTTGTTTTTCTTCCACACCAGGCTGGTCAGATGATTGGTGGACGGTAAATAAGTAAAAGCACATGTATGCTTCCAGCAGCATAACATGACATAGTCCCTGATATGCTTATACAGAGTATATCCTTTAGCAGTCATGTGCCAAGTATATAGAAACAACATTATTTAGACCTTCTTTTATTACCATCATAGCTACATATAGTTTTCTTAATTATCATTTCTATTTGGACTAATGCAGGAGAAAAAANTCATATTGTATGTATCGGGGGATATTTATAGATATGGGGGTATCTGAACGGTTGCTATGAGCAACATCTCCATGTTTCCACAGCTTAGTAAATCTAACCCTAGGGATCTAGACTTGTGCTCCAAGTTTTAGACAGTGGGACAGAGCAGCCTGGTACATGGGCGGAGGTGGGCCAAATGTTGTCAGNGATAATGTTGGGAGGTATGGTGGTGGGTAGGGGGAGGTATTTACATACAGCTCGGCCAAGCCTTTACACATGATTCCCATTTTCCATGGAGGGACTGGATGAAATTACGATTACACAGTGTAGGTAGTGTAGGTCTGTTGCTCGGCTCACATGGCTTTTAAATCAGGATNAGTCCATTATCAAGAAATGATTCCCTCATGTTCACTACATAATTATTTGACAATTGACATACAGACTTCTTGANGATAACTGAATTTGATATAAATACCCAGTACAATCACTTGAACTTGTGCTTGAGCAACAGAATCTGGGAGGTTGGACACCTCACAGGTGTAGAATCCAGTATCCTGAGGCTGCATGTTGGAAATAGTTATTGTAGCATTCCCGGTGACATTGGAAGCTGTAACTCTGTTTTTATAACGTCCCTCTGTGAACGGTTGTCCATTTTGCATAAAATACACCTAAAACACAAAACTCNAAATGTTACACAAACATAATACAACACAAAATACAGTAAACCTTGGCTATGACCTTGTTATCCAGAAGGTTCAATGACATATGGAGCTTCCACATCAGTCACATTGTTTATAGGAGATGTCTAGTTTTTGAAAAGCACTGGGCACATAGTAAGTAGGCATATGTATATACCATTGTGCTAACTTAAATTGTAATATTTGTACATACAAGCAGGAGCATATCTGGAGAGGAGCCAATGTAGCTGACTCTGTCCCTGTGATCTGCGATAACACCATGGAGTATATTTACTAAGCAGTGACATTGGAAACTGGGGATGTTGCCCATAGCAATCAATCAGATTCAAGCTCTCAGTTTCATTTTAGACACTGGAGAATGTGATCTCAAATCTGATTGGTTGCTATNGGCAACAGCCCCACTTTTNAATCTCACCGCTTAGTAAATTTAGGCCCATNTGTCCACATCCCCACAAACTGTAGNTCTGCCTCCTGNGNCCAGGCAGAGGCGTCTGGAAAACAGTGATTTATCTCTGTTATTTAGGAAGAACAGAGAGGGAGATTTAAATATAAAGAAGACATGAAGGGAGATGTATACTAGTGAGATATGTCATGTAAGCGACGGCAAGGAATAGGATGTGTAATGTAAAGAGGGACTGAGTGGAGGAAGTGCAATGTTGCAACGCCAATGGTAATGAGACAGGAGTAGATGTGTGTTGGTATAGAACCATGATACCTTCAATCTCCATTCTATTAACAAACCTTCAATGTGAAACACAAGATAGCAACCAATCAACATTCATGTAAGTAAAACCATACTTCCTTTAAGCCAAGAATTCCCAGTAAATATGCTTATCTCACGCCTTGGCACACTACACTAAGGGTGGATGGCTTGGGGGTGCCAAAGCATTTACTGACTCCAGGCCACATGAATCCACCATGCAACTCTGTATACAGGCTCAGAATCAATAGCCTCAGCTCTATCATAGAGCCTCTGTGATCTGTCTCCCAGGACATCAGACAGCCCTGTGTAAAGGTACCATAACAATTTATCATCCAGAATGTCCAGAAAACGCAAACTGTGTTCTTTTGTCCTTCAGCGTGAACTGTACCTTGTAATTGTTATAAAAATAATGTAATAGATAGCCTATTGTTTTCACAGAACATGACAAAGTACCAGTATGTCTGGGTGGTAGCATCCCTATGCCCAAATGGGCATATTGGCACTCATAGTATTATAGATGCCAGCAGACCCATAGTAAGACCACTTGCAGAAAAGAGCACTTACAAGTGGCAGCAATTCTTAATATTCATAACCTATAATGTACCTAAATTATAAACTCCCAGAATTTTTCTATCTGTATTGCTCACCGCTTCACAATGGCACTGGCTCGCATCTAGATAAAAGTTACCCCACCCTCATTAACAGAACACACAAGCATAGCTGAAGTTAAACCAGCACCACATTCATTTTGTAGCTCACATTGCATCTGATATTCATTTGGGCTTGTATGCTTATATAAACATAGCTGCCATGCACATAATAATGCAAACGAGAAAAGTATTCTAAATAATAAGCTTTTAGCTACGTTATTATTATTTATTGTAAATAATACTAGTTGCACTATGAACATTGTACCAATATATTTCTGGTGAAATGTCGTTATTATTCAACTGAAAGATCAGCTTTCAATACTTAATAAAAACTTCACCAGAAATTAGAATGACGTAAATATGTACTCTGGAATTCTTATGTTCNTACACAATGCCCTTCTAAATAAATAATGCACAATTTGTATATGGTAAGCCTAAAGATCAGGACTATTCTAAGCTTACCTGGTGTCTCCAGCTACACTTTCCCCGTGCATCTCTGCCAAACGCCATCTTTGTACACTGGTTCACTGAACCTTCCTTCAAACTGGAGCACGGGGAATGCTGTTGTGGAGTAGAAAGTATCTAAGAACTTAACCAATCCTACTGTCTACGTAATATAGAAACCAGAAGGACAAGTGAATGAATGGTGCTGGTATCCAAAAAATCTCTGATCCTTACACATCCCCACAATCTGCAATTTATGCGTTTGCACTGGACAATATTCATGCATAAAGTAGTTTTTTCTGTCTGATTGCGTTATACTAGAAGATAAAGTACCTATATGTCAGTACAATGCTTTATGGATCAACATAAGGTCATCACATCACTTTGANTACCTCACACACCCATCGACAAGATTTCAGAGCCACCCAACTATGGAATTCCTATTCGCATCGGGGTAAACCCTCCACAGTTTTTTGTTTATTACCAATCTCCCACTAATATTACCCACACTAACCACAAATCACCCTCTCCACTTCTTAATAAANGACTCTTGCTCCTGCTTATGCTCTCCTCTTATAAAATGTAGCTCTGACAATTTATTTATTTACAAACTAATAATTATAATATACAGTATGGATTAAGAATAATAAGGCCATGACACAGAAAGAATTGCATAGCCAAATAATCTGTGTGTGTGATTTTCATTTGTGGATCTGGGCAGTTTTAGCCCCAGAATACAGCGGACTATATGGGTACGCAGACCAAGAGAAAGAATATATATATATTATAGTGTGATTAAGAGGAAATACCCATCGGCAATCTCAGACCAGCCCATCTGTCAAAAATATAATAGCTCTTAAGGCTGCAAGGGTTGGGATACATTCTGGTTGAATAGTATTGATATTTACACACACGTCTCAGCAAGTACAGGGGAAAAAAAGCTGACACACTAAAGATTAGAAATATTTGGAATATGGATACAGTCCAGCTTCAAATCTGTAAAGGCAAATTATTGCTAACTTCCAAATCTCTAAGACCCTCTTGTCTGGCTGCTTATNACATAAATAAAGTATAATTACTTATGTTGATTGCAAATATATTCTATTCTGCTATTCTACTACTAACACTATTCCACCCAGAATATTAAGCAAATCTCTTCATCACAAACAAACACATATTAGAACAAAGATAGGTCCAAAGTCCTAACCACTGTGCCCCACCCTATCGCTATACACAAGTCATGTAGGAAATAAGGTAGTACCAGCGTCTCAGCATTCACTTTAAAATAGACTTTTCAGTGTAAAGCGATTAAGCCAATTCTGAATTGGTAATCACTTATACAAGAGCTGTCTATTTTGTAAATAATGAACATTAAAAGGAACAGTTTTCACAATATATTATATAAAATAATACAAACAATAGATGTAACAGTCAACTAATACTGACATATTCAATAGTTATTATAGTTATTAAACACAAACCAAATTACAAGTCATTGAAAACATATTTCAGTTATTGTCAAAAGTCAAATGAAATAAAGAACCGGTAATCACCACCCATTATGTGTCAATTCTGTGTCAGGTACACATAATATATATATATATATATATATATATATATATAATGATTGAAACCTGGTTCTATCATTGTAGCGCTAAAAAATCTTTTAGAAATTTTCATAACATAAAACCAAATACATTTTGTATAGTGAAGTTGTATTTTAAATGAAAAAAAAAAATACTGTATATAATATTTAGTAACAGTAAATATAGTAGCAGTAATAGTAAAATATAAGAGTAACAGAGACTGAGGGTAACAGAACCACACAGGCACACATGTAAACCTGGGCACTGGGAGGGGTACAAATTGTAAAAAATTGCAGTCAAGGCAAATACATTGGTTTTGCACATATNANTGTAATCATTTATGATTCTGCGATTTAGCNATACACTGGGAGACAAATTCCATTNATTCAAATGAAATATGCCTCAATCTGCGCTGACATGGTTTTGCCAAGGTGCACATTCCCATTAGAGTTTCTCAGTTGTGCTAATGACTGATTTTCAAAGTAGTTTTAACACANATCTATTTTATTATAAATGTTCTATTCATAAAAAGATTATGAATAGAATGACAAAACGCCTCGCAACGTCACTCTCCAGCGAAATGTTTGTGGAGGTTTAAGTGATCAGTTATTGTTTTTTTTAAAATAATAAAACATTGTGAAATACACATTTTCGTGCCACAAAAAATTCCATATCATCATTCTTATAAACACTGACATATTTTTAATATCAAATAAATCTATGAAATAAAAAGTTTGATAATAATTAGATCATCAATTGAAAGGACTAATTAAGGACAATTATTATACTTACCACAGGAGGTAAGTGAATACACATAACACAGTAATGTTAAAAATAATAAAAAACTGCTCATATTTATAACNACATTAAGAATGTATATTAATGCATGCAAACTGTCTATTTACTCTGCTGTTTCGTTATTATTATTCCTTTGTATGTACTGCTGTTGCATCTCTTTATTTCCTGTATTGTACATTANTCGAAGAAAAGAAAAAATGTATATTAATATATATTGATGTGTATACTCACAGGAATTGACGTATGTGAAAAAGCATCTATCACACTCCATTGTATAAGTAGGTTTCTAGTGTTGGCTTCAGATGACTGATAATTGCAGTAGAGAGTGGCACTGTTTCCCGCAGTCACATTGACTACCGGGACCGGTACTGTGACTACCATACAATGGATGGACCCTAGAGACATATAAAACACAGGTTAGGTTTCTCTAAATCATTGAACCTAAAATATTGTGACAGTAAGAACAACAATAAAATGGGTCTGTAGTTGTACAATTCTGTATATCTACAGTAGGGTGGGTTCAGTTAGTTGTAGTCATATATAATAGTGGCAACACAATGGAATTAAAAAACATTTGAAATAGAATAAAATTAATATACCAATTAACATACGATTAATCATTATGCCATTACGCTTGATATGGGTACAAATACGTGTGATTTATTATAACAGGATTTTGCAACCATATTGAAAATATACAATTTCCAATGAAAACAAAAATTCGTTACAATGAATAGACATATAACCTCACTCTTATATCACACTATGTCAATTCTNTGTCGTACATTTTTGGAATTGTCCATATGAACAGTTGAAATATAGTCAGCGTTTACTGTGCNTTCCTAATATATAGTCTCTAAATTCTGCTATGAGACTCCATTGATATCTCTACGCACCTATAAGGCTCCATAGAAATGCCAAAATTCTGAGAAAGGATGACATTACGCCAAGATGTCTGGATGGTGAAGAAGCAGGTGCTGTCGTGCTTTAGACCGAGTCCCTTGTAACTTCAATCAAANGTTTTCTCTTATCGTTGAGCTTCAACAAGTCAACAAGAGCTTTTCACACTCATGCTTTATCAAGTGTACTCCCCAGACGGCTCCCAGAATGGCTCTGTGGGTTTTTGTGTTTTCAGTTGAACTATATTTCAAGGTGTGTGCAGCTGATACAGTTGTAATGTGTTAACCCCTTTGTTCTGGGGAGGGCATTACACATCCATTAGACTGAGTAACCTTGTATGTAATGCTATTTAGATTACACTAACACACAAATAAGGATACATTAGAACAATAGTGGATGTTATTCACTAATGGGGTATCTGGAAGTAATGGTAAAAAAGTGAAATAACTTGGCAACACCTGGACTTCTTCATGTGTATCATGACAGTTTTTATGTTTTGTTACATGTACTTACAAGAACTTATATGTGCACCAGATGTTTATTGTACATTATNGACTGATAGATATTCTAAGAAAACTTATAATAATAATAATATAAAATATTCCCCATTAACATTTTCACTCACCCTTTTTCCAACATGATCTCATATTCATCAAAAATAACATCTATCCATGCATTTCCTTCTATAAATAATAATCAGCTTTATTTCTTTATTAAAAAACATTGTCCAATGATCATTATTATTTGTGGAGATTTGGGGGATTTGAAGCTTTGTATAGAGTCACACGAACAGATCAGATTAATGCGATTTTCACGTTTCAAGTAATTTCCCACCAATGTTTACACAATTTAGCTTTTTATTCGGGTTTCAGTAAATGACAAATGCTTTAATGTCAAAGGAATGGACCCTATCTAAACCTAATCAGATCTCCAAAGTGCATGGGAATCTCCAGTTACAGGTCATCACTATGGACAAGGGTGCGCATATGTATGAACCAAAGTATGAACCAATGTATTGACATGAGTACACAAAANGGATTTGTGGGGATTTGTACCCAAGCCATTGCTTTTCCTTCACTGTATAGACATAGTTATGTCTATACAGTAATAGCTAAAACATGGATACACAGACATAACTGATGTAAATAGCATTGAATAAATGANAAAATACCACTATCACTTTTTCAGACTTCCTAGAAATTCATTCAGCATATGCATGAGTTAGCCCTAGGGTATAGTCCGATGACNAACATTAAGACCCAGTTCACACTGACTACCCGGGTAATTCAGTCATTTACTACCAGGGTTGTTTTCTGGGGCTCNGAATTACCNTGGTCATTAACACTTCTGAATTACCCTGGTAATTCCCAAACTACCCTGGTCAACACTGTTCACACTGAACCAGGGTAGTTAGGTGAAAGAAGTGATTCATCA
>JABWIB010011558.1:0-16750 GCA_016617825.1 Platyplectrum ornatum | reverse complement strand
TGAAGCCTTTTATGAAGAGACAATAAATTACAGTACACCAGGGACATGAGACAATGAGAAGAAGATCCTGAATGGTTAATTATTGGCTGCTGGGATGCCCTCTGGTCAGTGACATGGGAAATCAGAATCATTCCCTAGGAACATTGGAACGCTAAAATGATTCAATTTAAAAGCTAGTGGCTTTCCCCTTCAACAAAGCTTAATCCAAAGGAAAACCCTCTAGATACACAGCCATATTTNTGACATATATATCCTGATATATCCTAAAATTAATATACATTACTTTAAGCTGCTGACAAAGGTTGATAAATTTTGAGGGCACTGCATATTTGCATATGTGGACAGTAATTCCTAGAATGTAAATGCATATAGAAACAATAAAATATAGAATAAAGTATATTCTATATGCTTCGGGTATTCACATGAAGACCCGTAATGGAAACCTTACTTATTTGGAATGAGGCCACCTTTTCCCCTGCTATACNTTTATGATCCAATGTCAGGGTAGAACATATATCTATGTCCTTGATTATATATATCTGTAAATATTAATGATGTCTGTAAGGTGTTAAAATATATATAAATATGGCAGTATGCCATAGCCAGCTTCTTAATGGATCAGCATCTTCAGTGATCTAAACNATTTAATGTCATACTCTGGGGTTGGAGCCAGAGCAAACAGTAATGTTATGTTACAGTTAACTGAACTGTTGCTCACAGGTATATTCTTATTTATTTTTAATAAATAAGAATGTGCAGAATGTACGTGTGCAAACAGTCATCAAAAATGACTACAGCATTAGTCTAGACCTGCTGGAGCAATGCTGCCATGTGGGGGCCATATGGTTTCCTACACACTAGGACAATTTTAGTGATAATCGTCCTAGTGTGTGGCCAACTTAATAGACCTCAAGCAACCCTGTGATTCAATATTTCCCAGAACGGATTAATATCTTGCTTATATTTGCATCACCAATTAGCTGAGTGACCCCAAAAACTATGGATTTGACACTAATGCCTGACATTTTATTTTTCATCACTTCTCAGCCCCCCCTGCGGAATTGGGAGTGTCCCTATTTATCTTGATTACATGAAAACTGCTCCAGGCAGTTACATNCATCATCTGAGAGTTCTGTGACAGTTGATCCAACAGTTTTTCGGTCTCATGGGAACACTGTCATCTGGTCAGCATTAACCATGGCATTGACATGCATTTTTTGGGTGCTAGGGGTGCCCCATAGATTGTAAGGCATATGTGTACCTAGTTTGGAGTCATATGGTCCAGGCATTCAAAAGCTATGTTAGAACATACACACACAAATCCATTTTAAATTACAGTATGTATCTATATAAATATATGGAAGCAGACTTCTGTTTACCTTGTGTTGTAGTGCTGGTACTTGTAGGAACAGGAGTTGGTTGTGTGCTTGTGTTGCCATGTACAACAGTTGGTGCCAACGTGACTATACTTGCATTTTCTACACTTGTAGGAGGTAAACTTTCCAATGGTGGTGAGCTTGTTGCTACTATTGATGTCTTTGCNAAGAAAGAGCTTTCAGATGGTGGTAATGCCGTCACAATTGAAGATGGTGTCTGTGTCAGAAAGAGGAATAGGATGGATAAAGACTTAATATTAAATGAATTAAAGATATAAGAATACAGAAATTATCACACATTAACATAGTATACTGTGCACAGCATACAATTGCTGCTAAAAATATGAATGACTGAAAAGGACTGTCTTCTGCTGTCTTTCAATGCGTGGAAAATAATTTAGTGGAATTTTATTTACTTANACTGACCAGACCAGTGTGGACAACAGGAGGGCCTGTTAATGCAGACTAGTCATATTAGTCAACTACTGTGCATTTAGGAAATTTACATTATCCAAATATTGATCACTTAGGACCGGATATGTAAGATTTGCAGGGATTCGCAAATGGAGCANTGCTGTATTTTGATCTACACAATCCAAATCCCTAATGGAAAGTTGTAGAGAATGCATATGTAATAGCAGGTCACAGTTGNCATGTAGTGCTGTGTGTTTTTCCTACTTAATTAAAGAATAACTGTAAACCATCTTAGATGTCTAATATCACGGGACTGATCCAGAGTTGCACTTATACCTTTTTAAGATGCAAGTGTAGAGCTGAACAAAACCATGTTTCAATGTGAGGGGAGAAAATTGAATGTCTATCGAATTGAAAAAAAACACTTTGCTTTTGCAAGATCTCACAAATTATACCGTGTTTCCCCTATAATAAGACCTATCATGGTAATAAGCCCTACCTTAATAAGCCCTCCGCCGAAATTAAGCCCTATCTAAATCACAATGATGTGTCATAATGTCAGCAACACTTGGGGGAACAATGAGGTGTCATAATGTCAGCAGCACTTGGAGTGCCATGATTGGATTAATAGCAGGTCAATAAAATAAGCCCTACCCCGAAAATAAGCCCTATGGTGTTTTTTTCCCTGAAAAAAAAAAAATAAGACAGTGTCTTATTATCGGGGAAACACGGTATTATATTTCATATGTAAATTAGAGTTAAGCTAAGAAACCTCACTTCTCAATTCTAATTTTGTTTTCACAGTTTAAACTTGCCTCCNCTGCAGTTCAATGTTTGATTTTGTCCATGTCTACACTTCCACCTGTTTTGCCCTGACTCCCAAACTCTGGATCAGCCTCCCACATCTCATATACAAAGATCTACCACTTACACTTCTTTTATCAACAGCTCTGATAGAATGCTGCTATAGTATGTTTTATAATTCTAATGCCAGAATACAACCTTTACGGTAGTTAAACAAAGAATTAGCAGCAAGCAAAATGCAGAAAAATGAAAATTATAAAAAAGCCATCTTCTANATTTTATCTTGTGAAAGCATAAATGTGATGATTAACATTGCCCATAATATCCAAAACCTGTTCTTTAAAATCTTAAATATTAAGTTTGTTTAGGAGAGTAATGTTTTGGGTTTTTATATTAAAATAATCATTTACACCAAAAACAAAGCCTGAATTTCCAGAACACTCCCGATCACCTCCCCCACACTGAGCAGACATAAATTGTTTTACAGTGCTTAAGTACTGTAAGTTATCATTGGGTGGACACTGGGGGAAGCACTATGGTTTGGAATGTATGCTTTAGTGAACTAAATTACTCTGTAACCATGGACCAGTTTGAGAAAGTAAGACAGTAAAGTTATACCTGTTACACCATGCTTCAGGGCAAAGTAAAATGAATGTCCTTTTTGCTTGCAGGGAAAATACTTTTTACTGCATTTTTCACACAGATGACCATCATTGCTGTTACACTGTTATTTATTTATATCATCCATAACCTCTAATACTGTTTCTAATACTGAGCCCTGTCAGACCCCTACCTTGGAGTATATTTACTAAGCAGCGAGATTGCAGTGAGATTGGAAAGCGGGGATCAGATTCAAGCTCTGTTNCATTTTACACTCTGGAGAATGTGAACTCGAATCTGATTGGTTGCTATGGGCAACNTGCCCTCTTTCCAATCTCACTGCAATCTCGCCACTTAGTAAATATATCCCCTTGAGTGTATCAAGCAGATCAGAGGTTTATGCACCCGCTGTCCGCTTGTTTTTTGTCTCTCCCCTCCCCAATCCCTACATTTAAATGGTCCCCTCCCTGTCCACCTAGTTGATGGGTGGGGGACATCTGGAGCACTTTTAACCCACTTCCACAAGTGAACTTGCGGAAGTTGCGGGCTGAACCTAATTCAGGATCACTGTTTTGAACAGATTTCATTTACCTCCCCTTTAATTCAACATGGATTTTTCCCNGTTGAAACAAACTCTTACTTTCAAGTCTGGAACTGGTTCCATGTAAGAAGGAAACTATATTAAATGGTTATTAGACGTAATTGGTAACAGCAGTGTATGTTAGTTGTTGTTCTGTTATTACAATTACAGAATTACAGGGTATTCAGAGTAACAAGAACTGTGTATAATNGCTCACACCATCACCCACACATTTACAATGTGACACGTGATAACATAGTCAACATATTTATGGATGGTAGTATAGACTTCAACAGCAAGCAATACTTCATTCAGCATATTCAGTCTGCCATGGCTTATTGTGATAATCATTTCCATAATGTATGCAGTTATTGTGTTTTAGTAAATACATTCTAAGAACCTTTCAAAACTACAGCATGTGTCATCATTCACATTTTCATGCACAGGCATGTGAAGAGTAGGACCCCATATGCCTTCCCCTCCTAAAAATGTTCTGATGCTCCTAACTCAAAATCAAGTTTATATTATTATTTAGGTGTCATGAGCCAATACTGTGCATTCAACAACACCCCCATAGCGTAAGTCTTTAGTGGCATGCTACAACACCTCTACATTAGTTTAAGGGGATGGCCACTACTTTTAACAGTTGCTCGAGACACATGCAANGGCCTCAAGTAAAAAATACACAGTGTGAAACTGGGTGCGAGTAGTATTACATCAATTTCTGTATTATTTAGGAAAACTATNTTTGTCTTACACCAGTGGTTCCCAAACTGTGTGCCTAGGCTCCCCGGGCCGCGGAATATTTTTCTGATGTGGTGGCACTTTGCTAGTGTCTTAGAAGCACCATTTTACTTCTTGTATAGAAGTCACATAAGATTTGACATCAACTTGAAGTATTTCTATCTTTACCTAAGTAGTTATTATGCAGGAACTTACCTTTAGAGTTTGGTTTGCTCCTAAAGTTTTTGAGTTTGTCTGGAGATTTTTAGATTTAGGATCTTGATCTGACAAGGATTTATCTGCAGCATGTAACTCATTTTTGGCATCTTCATGTTCAATAACTTGTCTTTTAAGTCTTGAAGGCTTGGCCTTTCTCCACCATCTTCTGTGTGGTTCTTCATAGTGATTTTCTTGGGATTGGATATGTGGTCTGTGATGAAAGTGTGTCCGTGATATGTGCTCCCTATCTAAAAACACAAGCAGGGAGTCTGTAGAATCCATCTTTATTGTTGAACATCCTTTAAGAGTCCTACAGTCAGCAAGGATGCAAGTGTCCCTCAACAGCCAGAAAACATTACAAAAGTGGCTCTGACAACAGCTACCATGGCAGGAGTGAACAGTGTGAGGGCCATCTGCCACCCTGATGTAGTTGGTATCATTCCTAGTCCTAAGGCCTAATCCAAACTGAATTCTCCCTCTACGACATGCAGGACTGCTTTGTATGGCATCTATAAAAAGGAAAAAAAGAATATTATTTAAATATGAATTCCTGTCAATGAGTACAAGGCAAACAGAAATAGTAAGGGAGAGAACTGATATAGGCAATATAATGCACAATAAATAGTTGAAAAAATGTAAAGGCATTTTTATTTCTTATTATTTTGTANATTTCTCTATTGGAGCAGTAGAAAATATGAATACAAACATAGGGTTCACAAAAACAAACATGTCATTATGGAACAATGAGCATTAGCAATGGGCCACAAATGAGGCAGATCAATAGCAATTATGGGTGGTCATACAGACAGGCAACAAAACATAACTGCCCAACAAAAATTGAAATAGCGATACAAAATATTGCTAAATATTGCAGTGGGCAGTCCCAGAGTCTCCATCAGTATCCAGGTTCAGTCAGCCAAATGCTTGGCCCCCAGTAGAAATGTCCATGAGGGTCCCCCAGAAGAAATCACAACCCCCCCCAATAGAAATTTTGTCCCCAATAGAAATTTTGTTTCATACCCCATAAGAGTGAAGGCTGTGNATGTGATGTTTGAGCGGGGCACCAAGCCTGTTTATATAGACAGACCAAACTTGAAGGGAAAAAAGGATTTCACTTAAGTTCCCTGGACAAGGTGGCCGCCAACCATTCCATCCACAATAGGAAACATATATATATTTTTTGATACATTGTGTATTCAGTTTTATAAAAATGTTTTTGCCCCAGAAAGAGCAATAATTAACAACATATACTGTATCTGGTGTTGGAAAAAATGCATAAAACAGAGAACACATTCTGTATCATCTCAGTAAGCCCATGTCACATACTGGATTAAAACTGTGCTGATAATAGTACTATACTAAAATTTATTCATCCATTTATTAACATATTATTTGAACTACACCCACAGGTATGGTATATTTTGTCAGATCTCAATGAATGCTGAACTNAAGGAATCATCCACAAATCATTATGGCAATGTGCACACGTAAACTCAGAGACACTCTATACAACTCACAAAAACTATTACAACTACAAAACACTATTATGTGGTTTTAGTCAGAATCTAATTCCTATGGAATAGTTGTGCACTATTAAATTACTGGTGTAGACAAAGAATTGAGCATTGTGCACCCATCCTCATCTATTAATGTAGAGGGTCTCTTTGCAGCTTTGTGTTTCTGAGTACATTCTATTTATAATTAAATACTACCCTAATATTATTTCTCATGTTCTCAGATTATGTTTCATAAACACAATGGAATTACTGATCATTAACTTTTTTATTTATATGTTAAACAACACATTCACGCTTTATTTTGGATATATTCTGATAATTCATAATACTAATATGATAAAATGATGTTTGGAAGAGCAGTTCATTTAATGAGTGCTACAGCTGTGATGTCTGAATTTAAAATGCCAACTGCTAGAGCATAGCGACACTGGCTGTAATTCAGGAGTGACTTGAGCAAAGACATGGGACAATGGATTAAGTTATAAGGGCAACACGTGATATTACTAGAGCTGATTAACTGTGACGGTGGGCTTAGTTACTACCAAAAGTAACACTATCAAAAGGCAGTTTCATGCATTTTTGTTTTGCATGCGTACTATGGAGCAATTTGCTGCATTCAGAGGATATTTTAAGTGATTATGATGTCTGGTACATTATAAGTGGTTCATATGAGTGTGTCAAATAACAGTCAGTTACCTCCATTAACCTTATGGTTGCTTTTCTTCTTTTTCTTGTAATAGTATGTTGCCTGNCCTGTTTTTCTTGACACTTAAAGTTTGTTTCTTTTTTATAGGCTGCTAACAAAACCGATGTGCAGGCCTTTTCAATAATACATGTGATAGAAATGTGTTAGAACAATGTTGATTATTCCATAATCTGTAAAAATGTGTTTGATATGGTCTTAATTTGTTTATTTTAATCAGCCATGTGACCTGCTTCAAAGTGCATCTAACTTATTGTTATTGGATTGGACTCTGCACTTGTAGGGTTGTTATACAAACAATTAAAATAAAAACAACAAAGCACTGAAAAGTAATGTCAGATATATTTGACCCACTATATTTATAAGATTGCCAAACCCTGACTGTTAAAGCTGGGATATAATTAATCCCCTTGTTAACCATCCAAGACCAGTAATGACAAACAGCAACCCCATTGTGTCNAATTGCACAAAGAGAGCACTGACCTTTTATACCAGCATAAGAGATACTGGAATAACTGGAATTATTCCTCCTCAAGGCCTCAAAGCTGTATGATCTACTGTTTGGATTCTTGTTGAATAATGGTTTTGGTTTAGCTAAAAATGTACACTACTCAGCATAATTCTATTCGCAAAATTGCAGGCGAAATAAAAACAGATATAACAGATAACACTAGGACTGAAAGGTTACAGCACTTGCAAGAGCTGAATACTTAAAAACATGTAAAAGCAAAAGGNTGTAAAGTACATCTTTCATGTAATCTGAAAAGCCTACGTGATAAGTTATTTCACAATAAGGGCACAATAAGTGTCNGATGCAATCATTGCATGCTGAGATATACAGTATAACGTATAGGGCTGTAATAATAACATTGCTGGCCCTTTATATAATGGCACCACCACACTTTCAAGGCACATAAGACTCCATAATGTACAAGTCAGGAGGGTCTGATTCTTCCCCACCCCCTCCCTGTGGGTGGCTTTGACCTGATTACACTTCATATGCCAAGAATATTGATTTGAGGTGACAGGGAATGTGTGCAAGTCTAGAGTTGTGGATGCTTTTACTTACTGAAATATTAACCATTACAATACCACAACTTTTTTCANTTTAATTCAATATATTGTGTTCTGTTTTACTCCCTACTGTTATAGATTATTGTTTTAGTATAAATAAACACATATTTCAACATATAGGCATCATTCCTAACCCTCATTGTTTTTAAGCACTCGCCACCCTTGCTCTGGCCATTTGCCTTGGTGGGAGAATTTTTCATCCTCTGCTCAGCCATCACTCCACACTATTTATTTTTTTCTTATTGTATGTCATCTTCCCGATAATGTCATTTGTTTAAAGGATTTAATTGCCTTTATGTGCTCTATATCATTGAGATCTAGGGGGAGTTGTGTGTCTACCTGGTTTTTTTTTTTCCCCTAGACCCACTGTTTCTCATCTAATTGCAGGAATTGGCACAGTTGAGCGCCCAAGGTGACCCTTTTGGTGATCTAAGAACAAGTNTGAGGGTCCTTCCAGCTTCGGTAAAGAGGACCTACCAACCTGCTTGGAGANGGTTCTAGTCGTGAATGTGTTTTGAACCAGTTTGTACTTATTTTGTTTTCACAGAGCACGGAAAATTCAAGTTCCCAGCTTTTCAATAAATGGGTCTTAGGTGTTTTAAACATGTATTGTAAGCCATAAATGAGACCATTAATGTATTTTATATTCTTTTCATTTATTAAAGACTGCCCGAACAATCAGATTATCATGGTATTTTATTATGGCTCTCTCTTTGCAACTATCTCTATCTATAAATGACTCTGGGAATGTGAGTCAGGTATTTTATCCATCTAAAGAGGATACATGCTGACATGGTAGAAGATAAAAATAAAGCTGCTCTTGGCACTAGAGGATGCCCTGGGCTAGATAAAGATGGCTTTATTAATTAACTCATATATATGTATATATATGTATATGTATATGTATATGTATATATAGTACATCTGTATCCCTCTCAACACACACTATGATGGGTTGAACTGAGAAGGTGGATACTGAAGGAGTGACTACATTAGTTTTATCCATGCCACAGCCACTTGCAATGGCTACAAACGCTGTTGGCAGGTAGTCAAAAGTTGCTATTTGTCTTTCACTGCTAAAATCTTCTACCTGTTTCAGCAAGTGACCAGAGGAAAAAGAACAACGGAGTCACCACCATGAATATCAACCCCATGAAAAACACCTGTAGTTGATCATCCAGCTCAGATTCAGGACACAATTTCTGGTCACCACAGCAGCATGGTGCCTGGGATTTGTAAACCTTAATCTGTTTCCTTAATAACTGGAGAAGTTAGTGGATTTGTTTCAGGGTAAATGAAATCATATAAATCTTTTTGACATGTGGAAATATATAACACTATAGTATCATGCTATACACAATATAATATGGTTAATCATATGTCTGTGTAGAGATTGTAATTTAGCAAGCAGTTCTTTCAAAGTTTGTGATTAAGGCTACCACTATACAAAGACAAAGACTTTCACTAGGTGAAAATACCTGTAATGGAGAGCAAAGCACTCAGGCATATCAAGGAGTAGAACAGATGTAATCTTTCTGTGCAGGCATCCTGTCGCCCTCTACGATGTTTGGAAGTCAGCACAAAGTCAGAGGACGGCAATTCTGCAAAGTGTTCTTCCATATTGTCATCATTTGCAGCTTCAAGTCTGAGAAAATTAGAACACAATTAGAAAGCTACCTTTAATATGTGCTGTACTCAGAGAATAACATGTAATGAAACCACTAATTACTTTGCACTTTTAAGGTATACGGTCTTAAGTNCTTGGTGGGTTTAACAATGAGCAGTGATTAAGCGAAAAGGTTTCACAACTTCCTATGACACACTTGACATATGAACCTTTCTGGGGAAAACAGCTGCTTTCTACGCTGAGATTCACAGGTGAGCACAGCCTACCAGGATGTTCTATTATTTGAATACACACACACACACACACACACCACCTGGGTATTTCCCTCCACTCCCACTATATGTTTTGTTTATATTTTATGTTGTTTTGGGGGTTTTAATGCTATTGTTTACTATCTATCCCCATAATTATTACCTTGAAGAACGTAATCACCCCTGTATTTTAGCTGTATATTCTTGCAATAGCGCTAATTAATAAAACTATAGTAAAACTATAGTAAAAATCACAAGTGGATTATTTGTTAAACTTGATTATGGCTTTTGTTTTATTTGATGATTAATGAGACCAGTCACTCTAAAGCAGACATAGCTAAAGCCTTAATTATGTATAGAACTAGTTAATTATTGATGTTTTTCCACTGATGAAAATGCAAACAATGTATTCTATTTTTTATCTTAGTAGCACAAGTGAGAAAATAGGNTGCATTTTAAAAGATACAAAGTAAGACAGATTCACTGTGTACATGGTCTCCCATGTATTGCTTTTATACAATAAAAGTAATAAAAAAACAGCTCCTATTTGAAGCACACGCACAGACAAAAAGATTATTTGTTTAAGGGAGGGAAAGGAAAGAAGATCTGTGCCAGGCAATGTGGTGTCATGTCAATATACTGGTTTCCAAACATTAAATGCATCAAACCTAATAAATTGTGTGACCAATGTCACAAGATAAGAACACTTTTTAAATTATTCAGACCCAGCTCCCATGGTGTATGTAAACATACTGGTTATATTAATTGTAGAAGTGTTAACAAATAAGAGCATGGTAGAAAATAGAATTTATTGTTACACATCGCTACTTTCATTTCTATGAAGATGTCTTTGGAACACTTACCATAGAGTTNAATGGTAAAAGTAGTGAGTAACAATATATTTTCTCTTACATTAATCTAGGAGGATTAGCATGGGGCNCTGAAGGTCAACATTTCACACTCCAGATGCTGTCAAACTACAAGTCCCTTTTTGGAGGTCACTCACGCTTTTACTACCTACCTNCCTCCCTATGCCCTTTCTCACCGGTATTCGTACTTCCTACGTGTTTTCTCTTTCAGAGAAGAGGATCCTGTGAGAAACCAGGTTCAAATGGTTGCAGCCCCATCAGAATCTGGCAAAGGGAGTATTTTGAATTAAGCATCTGTCCCAGCAGCTATTACATGCTGTTGCACTAAGCAGGATTGCATGTAATGCTGTTACCAGGCAAACAGTCTTGATGAGGGCTCAGTGTAGCAACAAGCAAGTGTAGCATCTCTACAGGAGATTCCTTGACTGAACCTTCATCAAGGTATGGCACTATACTTTTTCCCATAACCCTGAAACAACTGACCATATCTCTTATGAACACTGTGATAACCTTGGAAGCAGTCACCAGCAAAATGGAAGTACACAGAAAATGATAGTGACAAATGTAAGAGATATAAAATATTACAACATATCAAAAGATAAAGCACTAATCATCACAAAAATGAACATTTTAAGTAGTAGTAGTACTAACATGGACAAACTACATTCATTTAATTCCAACCATTTCAATGTTGGCATTATGTTGTTTCAGTTAAACATTTGATAGTTCAATCATGTCCTGGAGCCGGTGTTGCATGNAAATTGTCAATCAACTCAAGATGCTTTGGAGGGAGTTAGAAATCTCATAGAGATAAGAATTCAAGCGTACAAGCAAAGGGAGTGATTTCCTCTTGCATGCATGAAGGCAGGATCCATTCCAGTAATGCATTTAGAAGTCTGAATGTAGAACAGTGATAACATTATCTACCTAATCCCAATGGCATTGTTACACACACAAAAAATATTTTTCTATGAGGAATTTGTTTTGATTGGCGTAAGCAATGGGAGGTGGATTCAAATACAGTAATATAAAGCAAATCAAGAATAACAATATATATGTCTTAATATTTAAACAGCAGAATATAGTTAGAACAGTAACATTCACAGGAAGATATCTAAACTGTACTAACAGAATTTGTATTTGCAATTGGGAGAAAATGTTTAAATATAAAATGAAAAGGTACACACACACGTGAATAAATGTTAACTGCTGGTCTATTCATATCGTTTATACTCATTTCTATTTTAAACACAAAAAACAAGTATAAAGCTGTAATGAATCTATTATTACACAAGGAGCTCCAATATGACAAATAGTAATTAGCAGATGCTAATCTTTTTAGGTGTCAGAGTCCATACAACCGACAATTATTAGATGCCTTGCACTAGGGCTAAAGTCTATGTAATACTGGCAGTTGTGGATCATTTTATCCATTCTCCTTAAATAGTAATTACTTATTTCACATTACAGAGATTTAGATTTTTCAATATACCATCTTATAGAATGTACCAATAAGTATATGGACATTTTGCAAAGTCAATATCTGGATAATCCACTATGCTCAGTATGTAGAGATCATAGGAGATCATGGGACTGCAGAATGGTCTTCAAGATTCTAAATCTTTATTTGACCCTTGTGAGTATGAGTTTATAGTGAACCTCTTGGAGAAAAACATAAAACATCTTGGTACTGACACAAATTAGTAAATAGAATGAAACATACATCTATGTTTGAACCTACCAGGGTTTAAACTAAAATTGTCTCGTCATGAAAACATTTTCCAGGTTTACATATAAAAATATAAAAACCAATGCCGAGCAGGTGCTGTGTGGCTACTGCATACGCAGTTACAACTCGTTGGCTGTTAGAGAACAGGTGATGACAGCAGCTGTTCATGGTAAGGACATTGCACCGCAGATTAGTTAACACAGCTTTGGTGCCGATGTGAAATAAATATTTGCCAAGTGATGGAAAACTTACAGAAGAGAAAACATGTCTTAAAGCAGACAAGAAAAAAATAGCATGTACAGTTTAAACAAGACCGTGGAACAATGCAGAAGCTTTTTTATTAGGGAAATAAAATACATTGTAAAGTTCACCTCTGAAATACACTTTGAAGCATAGAAAATGCCTCAACTTCATCTGCATAGTAGGATAGTAGGATGCATCTAAACTTCTGATTGTCATGAATTTCTGTGGGTGTCAAGAAAAGCGGGTT
Organism: Platyplectrum ornatum; assembly: GCA_016617825.1. NCBI lineage: Eukaryota > Metazoa > Chordata > Amphibia > Anura > Limnodynastidae > Platyplectrum > Platyplectrum ornatum. Next base: position 3,774 of record JABWIB010011558.1, on the reverse strand, counting down.
TCAAGAATTCAGTGGTTCCGTATATGTGAATCGCAATACTTAAAAGTAGGTTCTGGCTATTGAAAATCTGACCATGAGTGAAATGTATAAAATATGAATATATTGATGTCTGGATAGTGCCACATTTCTTGCATAACTCCAAGAATAATTCTGAAGAATAATGTAAAACTGAACCTGGACATGGTTGCATAAGACATTGACTCTCATGGATAGGTGTAATCAGTGGCGGGATTCAAATAAATTAACAACAGGTTCTGTGCCACGGCTCCACTTAAGCCCTGTCCCCATTCCAAAGTCCCGCTCCTTTCCAGCGTCAATCAGGTCAAAATAGAATTGTTTTAGAGAAAACCATAATGCTAAGCTTTGGAATCGGGACAGGGCTTAAGTGGAGCCGTGGCACAGAACCTGTTGTTAATTTATTTGAATTCCCCTGTATTGTCCATGGTGTATCCCCTATATTGTGCATTGTATATCCCCCTGTATTGGTTTTCATTAAACCAAGCCCACACATCTCTTCCTATTAACAAACCGAAACCTATATTAGGTACAGGTTCTGCAGAACCTNTTAGAGCTGGCTGAATCCCACCACTGGGTGTAATGTATGTACAAATACTATATGATGATGCATTTAAATTTTTGACAGATGAGTAATCTGACAGTATCTGTAAATATTAAATTACTTCCTAAAGTGTCAAGCAGGAAAGCCTGAATACATGATTTCCTCAAACCTTGCTTTCACAGAAAAGAAATATCCACAATGAGATATTAGTGACTTTTTAAACATGCAACTCAGACAATAGATGAGTTATAGGTCCAAGTAGAACATTCAAATGCACAGTGGCTTCATATCTTTAATTAGCTTTGCAGCTCACAATGTTACTTGATACCTGCCCAAACTAATCTCTTTAACTGCTTGGCACAGATAGGAAAAAGGATTCAGGGTTCAACTAAGGGCTGAAATTTAAAACTGTGGACATTCAGTTTTAATCCCGCTGTTTTGAATGGAGGATTTTTTATAAGATTAAATAAAAATGAATTTCTAAAGAGGTATTGTTTTTTCACATAAAATATGTAAAAACTGTATATATGCATATAAACAAAGGTNAAGCATATATATTCTTCTTTACAGTTCTATGCCTGGTTATTGGTTGTGCAAATGTGTCTTATAGCACGTAATAAAAAATATGGTAATAAAAATGGTGTGATCATATGGTCCATTTGCTAATGAAACAAAATAATAGCATGTAGAGGCCTATAAATAATAATAATAAATAAAAATATTATACATCAATATATATAAAAATATAATTATTTGCCTATTTTAACTGCATGAAGAAACAATAATGATGTTTCAGCCAAGATATAGGTTGAACTTGATGGACTGATGTATTTTTTCAACCTCAACAACTATGTTACTATAGGTGGCCATTCACGGGCCGAATTTTACCCAAAACCCACGACATCCGTGGGTTTTTGGGAAAAAAACAAAAATCGGTCTATGGATGGCCACATAAAAAAAACGTTATGTCGATGTCGTTATGTAGATCCATTTTGGATTGTTTACAGAACTAGGATGTTTAAGGTGGTGTCCGCATAGGATTCCAATTAAAAACCTCATCATCATAATCAAGGGACAATGGAAAAAAACGTATTTCAGTATGATGATGTCTGGCATTTTGACAAAAGTCAAAATTTGTAACATTTAACACTGTAAAGTNATTTCAAGCTCATTTCACTGAAAATAATCAAATGAGAATTTTACAGAATATCAAGCAAAGGCTCATGAGTTCNGTGGTGGAAAAAAAGACAACTAAGAAGTTAAAGCTATATACTGAAGTGAATATTATTTGGTTTGTTTCGTGGTTTTAGCGCAATCATTCCATGAGAAGGGAGGTCAATACCACATAATCACCTCTGCATGTTGCAGTATTCATTTCCAGACAAGTGGGTGAACTGAAAAATGACAGTTCCCCACAATGGTTGATGCATACCACAGTCAACCAGTTGTCCATTCAGTAGCCATCTTGTGGCTGAAAGACATTTTTTATCTATCTATATATATCTATCTCTATATATATAAACACACAGAGATAGATAGATAGATAGATAGATAGATAGATAGATAGATAGATAGATATAGAAAGGAATGAGAGAGGTACAATGATTTTAAAAACAAAAAAAAATATTAGTCAAGAAATGATGAAGAGGGAAATTCAGTGTTTATACAGTGTGGAATATTTTGGTTCCACTCCTCCTAGTTACACAGTTCTGTAAAACCTTCTTTCATACGTGACGCTCAAAGCTAAAGCATTGTGAGTATTTCCAAAGCAAACTAGTGATTTTTCCTATGCTGCATTAAAATAAATCCGTACATTATTTATTTAAAAAAAGATCTAATTCTACCCATGAATACTATATTGCTATACTTTAACACCTAAGTATGGAAAAATATTAAAACAAATTTTTAAAAAAGCCAATTCGCTTAAATGTGGGGGTCAAATTTCTAAAGATATACGCATAATGCATGGAAAACACTCAATACAAACTTACTATGGACAATNACATTCAATTTATAAAGCTGACCACACACACAAGATGATTTTTGGTGTGGACAAAAAAATATGGCGATAAAACCCCAATTAAATGCTCATGATAATGTGATTCCAGATTGATATGGTACCTTAGCATTTATCTTTTAATCAATGNATTGTGTTCTGCAGTGCTAGAATAAAAGCGAAAAAAATATATACATACTAACCAGAGCCGCAGCCACCCTGCACTGGAAAGACGAGTATAGGAGAGAGGAAGCTCTTTTATGGTTGACCAAGTACTGGGAACGTACTGGGAACGTACTGGAACGTACTGGGAATGTACTGGGCTTCAGCAGAAGGAAGTGGGGGTGAGATAGCTACACTTACTAGAAAGATGATCGTCCTAGTGAATGGTGCCCGTAACGGGTGATTGTACAAGATGGTTACACCATTATCAGACTGAGAAGAAGCGAAAACTTTGTAGTTATCACATGAGGAACAGCACTAACCTGGATCATGTCAGTAGCTCAGCAGGGCAATCCCTTGGCGAGGAGGGCGTAGGAGGGNACAATCGCAGGTAGGCAAGATCTTGCTTTCTACAGCAGTATATCACTTCAGCAATCTCATGAGGAAAGGATGTCTGCTGGGAGAACAGAGAGATATGTCACGTAAGTATCATGGAAACCCCATCCAAAGATATCCATATGCATGCAGCAGACACATTGTACAGCACATCAAGGAAGAGGAACAACACACATAATGATCACACACAAGCACTGCATGGCTGGAGCAAAGCATTAGCTACATCTTACAGCAGTAAACGTGACGTTCCCCCACAGCCTGTACAAGGGAGCACAAGCCACAGCCACATACCTGAGCCATACATACCTGCATAGTGTCACATACATGGTAATAGNGCACGCATTATGTGGAGTAGTGCCTTCTGTGAGGTACCTGTCGCTGTCCCCTAGGCTAAGCACGTAGTCCCTCCCTCAGCTCCCTCCCTCCCTCTCCCGGAAGTGCTGGCTCTCCCGGATGCTAGGGCCTCCTCTCTCTCNCTTCCTTCACGGGATAGCGGTAGTTACCATGACAGTCGCCGGAGTGTGAGCCCGGAGCACGTGTATCTATTCGGAGCCTCCGGTGGGGCAGTGCTGTAAGGGGCCGCAGGAATACAATACATTAGAATGGAATGTCTATATTTGTTTTCAGATAACTTTCCGGTTAAATGCTGCATCAATGTGAT
>JABWIB010011551.1:5577-18562 GCA_016617825.1 Platyplectrum ornatum | reverse complement strand
TAAAGTAGCATAGTATGTCGCTGGATAATAGCTGGGGATTTTTGTTTGTGTAAAATACCCTGTATATATATATATATATATAGGGGCATGGCCTGAGCGGGCAATGGCGCAGGTCACGCTTCAGTGTAGCTTTGTGATCAGTCTCCTTTCTCATCCTGTGGATGCCCACTGACCTCTAACTTGGCACTGCTCTGGGTGGTGTATCGTCCTACTCCCTGTCTCTCCTGTGCAGCCTTGACGCTCCTATGTTCCCTGGCGCACTTCCTGACTGTAGCGCCTGAGCATCCACAGCGCCTTCTGCTTCTTGGACTACCAGGGTGGATGGCAGTAGACTGGGGCTCCTGTCTTCCTCTGATCCCCTGACTGCTGTAAAGGTCAGCAGCTGGTATCTGGGGGGGCTGGCTGACTCCATAGTCTGTTCCTCCCGCTTCCTGCCATCGCGGTGACGCCGGCGCCATCTTCAGCCTCCTCAGTCTGCAGCTGCTAGCACACCCTGTTTTGGCGTTTCTGGAAGCATGGCTGATTCAGCAATTTGGCAGATCCGAATTTACGGCCGATTACGCTGTTGAGCGCACCCACAGGATACTGGTAAAAAGAAAGTTTGGTACTATGTTAGCCATTTGAAAAAATTTATTTTGTTGTTCAATGAGGAAAACAAAAATACAAATCTTGCAAATATGATACTTTTGATGGCTAACAGATAAAAGCAATGATGTTAAAATGCGAGCTTTCGAGACTACTCAGGTCTCTTAATCGGGCATGGTATAAAAATACATCTGAAGAAATACACATATATACACACAACAGGGCAAAGACATAAAAAAGAATGTTAACAGGATAAGTTGGATGGTAAATCCTTAATTAGTTTCTAGATAAGAAGTGTGAAAGTTTTATTGTCGCAGGATTGATATCAAGAGCCCTGTTGCCCCTGTTGCTTCACATAGATTTTCTGTTTCTGGTATCCTCCGTGTCTCTCTCCTTCAATGTACTCGCGGGTGCCCAGTAGATAGATGACAGTGTCAATTTCAATCATGCATCAAATGTATAATGTGTGCACATCTACTTTACACAGAGGTTTCCTTCCGCTGGTGTCCTCCGTGTCTCTTGGTGTCCGTAACAGATAGATCCTCTTCCCTCCTCCGACTCTCCAAAGCACTCCAGAAGCATGGACCCCAAATCAGAAAACACTTATTAATCTCAGTTATATATTACTCATAACATGCCAATATCTACTTACACAGAGGTTTTCTTCCACTGGTATCCTCTGTGTACTTTCCCCACCGGTGTTCTCGTGTGCTTTTCCTCCCACACAACACTCTTCTCTCCGTACTTCAATTGTTATTTATTTCACAGTTTCCATACTCATAAAACTTTAAAATTTCTATATAAAAACTTCTGGTGAGTGACCTTTATCCCACAAGTCCTCCACTCCTACCTATCCCGAACGATGGAGCGTATAGACTCAGATTGCGGGCCCTGCAAAACTGAGTGTTCAGACAGTAGTGGGGTAACCAAGCGGGACTCCGGGCAGCTACACCTTACACACTAAACCCAATTCTCTGTTCCTTAAATGTATCTCCTGACGTCATCCTTCTGCGCCGGCCATATCGTACCAATTATTGTTATCTTATCTTTACTAAAAACTCCAATCCCCCATTAAAATCTGATTATCCTATTATCTTCTATTAAAAAAAGCTACTGTTGGTTTTTATTGCTTTATATATCTTTATCNTGCAGCCGTATGTACTCCTGCCTCCTAATGACACNAATGAATCCTATAACACGATCTTCTGATAGTCTAATAGCTTTTCAAAACCCTATGATTTGTTGTTACTTTGTAACTTTTCTTCCTTACTCATACCTCTCTGAACTGATGTAGCATTTTTCTTAGTATCCATCTGTCAAAAATCCCCATCTGACTAAGTGGTATTCTCCTGCTTCACATAATCATCCCCTCACGTGCCTTAGATAGTATTACCAATTATTCCCAAAAATTATAAATATACATATATGCCTCCTACCTACTCATTCATACGAAAAATAACTCTGAAGAAATTCTTTAAGGATCAAGAAGAACAAAGAATGGAACAGGATCCGGGTCAAGTCTACATTTTACCCACAACATAAGAAAGGACATTGGGTAGAGACCTTCAATCAGTTAATGAAAGAAGATTTTGAGAAATTTACAAAAAAGAAGATAAAGAACAACCTATATATAGAAGAAAGAGAAGCACTGAGGAGGTTGAGAGAAAATAAAGAGTTGGTGATTAAACCCTCAGACAAGGGAGGAGGGATAGTGGTAATGAGTAAGGTGCAATACAACGAAGAATGTTTAAGACAATTAGAGGATGGAAAAACGTATAGTAAACTGAAGGGTGACCCGACCAAGAAGATACAAGAGAAACTGAAAAAATGGATGGAAATGTGTATAAAGAATGGTACCATTAAAGAAACAGAAGGCACCTTTCTTAATGTCGAGAAGCCCACGATTCCCGTATTTTATACACTCCCGAAGGTACATAAGGACCCCCATAATCCACCCGGCAGGCCAATCGTGGCAGGAATCAATTCAATAACATCTAACTTATCCCAAATGATCGATGTGTACCTTCAACCTTAGATGAAACATGTGAAATCGTACCTCAAAGACACAGGGGACACGATGAGAAGATTGAACAGGACAGAATGCACACAGGACTCCTGGTTAACAACAGCAGATGTATGCTCGTTGTATACAGCAATAAACCATATGGATGGAATGACAGCAATACAGTGGATGCTGCAGAAAACAGATTATACAGAACAGAAGTTTATACTAGAAGGAATACATTTTATTAGGTAATAGTTGCATTATTGGTTATAAATTGGATAATATTACAGGAGTGGTTATGAGCATAACTCAGAGAGTAGGTAGGAGACACATGTATATTACAGTTTTTGTTATAATAGCACATTGGAATTAGTAGATAGGAGCAATATAACTATATGGTACGATTATGTTACTATCACAGGAGTGGATACGAGCACAATTTAGGAGTTAGTAGGAGGTATATAGGTATATCACAGTTGTATGTTTTTTTTTGTAAATAGTAGGTAGGAGGCATATATGTATATTTATAATTTTTGGGAATAATTGGTAATACTATCTAAGGCACGTGAGGGGATGATTATGTGAAGCAAGAGAATACCACTTAGTCAGATGGGGTCGGATTTTTGACAGATGGATACTAAGAAAAATGCTACATCAGTTGATAGATGGATACGAAGAAAAACGTTACATCAGTTAAGAGAGGTATGAGTAAGGAAGAAAAGTTACAAAGTAACAACAAATCATAGGGTTTTGAAAAGCTATTAGACAGAAGATCGTGTTATAGGTTTCATATATCAAAGATATATAAAGCAATAAAAACCAACAGTAGCTTTCTTTAATAGAAGATAATAGGATAATAAGATTTTAATGGGGGGGATTGGAGCTTTTAGTAAAGATAAGATAACGATAATGTGTACGATATGGCCGGCGCAGAAGGATGACTTCAGGAGATACATTTAAGGAACAGAGAGCCGATACACACTTACCTTGAAAAAGACGCCAAGTGCGCTGAAACGCGTCGGTTTAGTGTGTAAGGTGTAGCTGCCCGGAGTCCCGCTTGGTTACCCCACTACTGTCTGAACGCTCAGTTTTGCAGGGCCCGCAATCTGAGTCTATACGCTCCATCGTTCGGGATAGGTAGGAGGGGAGGACTTGTGGGATAAAAGTCACTCACCAGAAGTTTTTATATAGAAATTTTAAAGTTTTATGAGTATGGAAACTGTGAAATAAATAACAATTGAAGTACGGAGAGAAGAGTGTTGTGTGGGAGGAAAGGCACACGGAGAACACCGGTGGGGAAAGTACATGGAGGATACCAGCGGAAGGAAACCTCTGTGTAAGTAGATATTGGCATGTTATATGAGTAATATATAACTGAGTTTAACAATAGTGTTTTCTGATTTGGGGTCCATGCTTCTGGAGTGCTTTGGAGAGTCGGAGGATCGATCTGTTACGGACACCAAGAGACACGGAGGACACCAGCGGAAGGAAACCTCTGTGTAAGTAGATGTGCACACATTATACATTTGACGCATGATTGAAATTGAAACGGTCTACTGGGCACCCACGAGTACATTGAAGGAGAGAGACACGGAGGATACCAGAAACAGGAAATCTATGTGAAGCCATCGGACCACCTGAAGAGACACTGAGGAAGCGACAGAAAGAAAACCTCAGTGTAAGTAGATATTGTGTGTGTGTATCTATCTATCTATCTGTCTATCTATCTGTCTGTCTGTCTGTCTGTCTGTCTATCTATCTATATATATCTATCTAGATAACTTGTACAGAAGCACTCAAAGGAGAAAGACTTCGGTTGAAATGTGTCAGGGGGTGAAACTGCTGCCTCGTCTTTTGCTTCCTCTTTGGACGTATACTATTTATCCTCACCTTACCCTCGGCTTTAATGTGGGCCCTTTATATTATAGCCGTTCATCATCTTTGTGTACGGTGAGGTGATATATACTTATCCTCAGTGTTAATGCAATTTTTATCAATCTTTTTAATAAATTGAGTGGATTTGAAATATGCTGTGTGGGAGATACCCGTATATATACAGTGGAATTTTGATGATTACATGATGTTTATCCAATATTTTGGAAAGTGCTATACTATTGTGCTTCTTTTCTCCTTTTATTCTCATCATCCTTGGTGGAGAGGCATCTATCCATAAAAAACCTTCTCCAACAGAAGAATAATCGGGGACAATATCCAGAGGGATAAAGGATATATCAACGCTTACTTTACAAGACGTCCAGTATGTGAGTGAAATGGGTTATTTTGAGCATTGCTGAATGTTCTGAACTTATTACACTATTGTGCTCTCCTATGTTCTTTCTTATGGTTCCTTGTGGAAGAGGATCTGTCTATGGAACTTTTGGGTCATAAAAGCCGTGGAAGATTTGATATATAGAACAAACTTTTCTCAGTGTGAACCTATAAGCGCTAATGTCGGTGACTACCATATATTGTTGCTTTTATATCTGTTGGCCATTAAAAGGTATCATATTTACAAGATTGCTTTTTTTGTTTTCCTTACAGGATACCAGGTAACAGTCCTCCGCCGAATGCTTCTCCCCACACCCTGATTGCTAGGCACCTGAATTACAGGGACTGTGACACTATCCTTCGCCTGGCCGGTATTCTGGGCCCAATCTCTCACGACAACCTGAGATCTCCTTTTTTTTTCATGATTTCGCTGTGGAGGTTCAAAAATTGGGTCGTGGCGGATGGCCAGGCCCACGTTTTCAATACTCCTTGAAAGGCGACCCGTTGGCTGGATGGCTATGCTTCTGTACCTCGTCAGCTGGTGGACGCTGCTGCTTGAGTCTTCCCTTTCCCATGCGGACTTGTGATGCTCTTTCTCATCGGTCCTTTTCGCCCGGCTGTGCCTTCTTGTCTCTGGTGTGACTGTGCTACCTCCCTGGTTCGTGGTTGGCTGCCGGCTTGATCTTCTCCTGCATGTTGCTGCTCTCTGCTGCTTACCGGTTGCTGTCTGCCGGCTTGGACGTTTGGTCAGTGGGTGCCCTTTCTTACACGGGGTTACCTTGCTGTTTGTTTCTGTGGTACTGTTTATTGTTCATCTAACTTTACTTGTTGCTTGCTTCCTACCCAAGGGTGTTGGGGTAGGTTTCCTTTCTTGTGCGTGCCCTTGTGTCCAGGAGTTTATGGGGTTTTGGGATCCATGTATGCATTAGGTTTGGGAATTATATGGGGTGGGTGGTTGCGGGGGTTTTTTATTTCTTGGGGTTTGTTTGTGTTTCATGTTTTATTCTGTTTGAGTCAGTATTTTTTCCTTCTGCATTGCACAGCTCATGTTTGCCGTGATTTTATTACTACTTATGCCTGTTTACTGTCAGTTGCCTTTGCCTTTCTGGTGAACCATCATTACTTGATTATTTTGTGCAACTTTTACTATATTATACTAAGCTGACACTAATATTAACCTTTCCCCTATGCTCTTATGAAGGCATGCCACATTAATTTTGTTCATTCTCCTTTTTTCCTGTGAGGTTTTGACATCAGGAAGGATCTCCTCAGTTTTAGGTTGATCTTAATTAGGGGTTAATTGTGTGTGCCTGACTCAGATAGCAAAAACAGAGTTAACCCACTAGCTCCCAATACACTATTTTCATCTATACTTGTTGTACTATTTTTTGGGTTTGGTGTACCCTATTTATAGTGTAAGGTTTGAGCAAACTGTGGCTTTTTTGAGGTTGAGCACTTCAAGTGGATACATTTTTCCTTTTTCACATATGTGTCACAGAGCACAAATACAGGTCGGCCACCCAGGCCCTCTCACAGGGTTCCAGGCAATCAGATTCAGGATGCAGGATTGACTGGTACAGACGGGAAACAAGTCCTCTACTGGTACTAAAGTGCAGGCGCAAACTCTCAAATGTGGAAAGTGGGCGTGTGTGCTTAACTCGTAGCTGAGACTGGACAAAGCATTTAATTTGCAGTTACTGGAAGAGGAGAGAAGATGGGATAGAAAGTGAGTCCTGTAAAGTCTGATATGAGGGAGGGGCGGAAGGTCCCGCGATATGATAAAAGCGGTCAATGTTTAGGTCCATCCATTTACTTGAGACTGAGGGGAGAGCCCCAATAGGAAATAGTGGATGGTTCCAAATGGGAGACAACGGGGAGGGGTAAACTCCCAAATGCAACTTGGAATTTAGCCTGTCCCAGATGTGCAAAATGTACCCAATTGTTGGATGGGAATATGCTGCGGCTGGCCTGCTTGATCTTGGTAACCAAGGGAGGTAGCTGACTTGACCCATGCCACACAGCGAGGACTCAATATCTACCCACCTCTCTGTCCCAGCAGGTAAGAACCAGGTGATAAGATGGGTCAACTGTGTCGCCTGATAGTATCTGGAAAAGTCAGGTAGACCTTGACCTCCGCTTGAGGATGACTGTCAGGTGAGGATTTTTAAGCCTGGGTCTCCTGCACTGCCAAACAAAGTCGGAACACATTGACTGTAGGTGTTTGAGGGAAGAAGCGGGTACAGGGAATGGAAGGGTCTGAAACAGAAAGAATTCTGGGCAGAAGGTACATCTTAAGCACACTGATTTGTCCAAATCAGGAAATGTACTGTTTAGTCCATCGATTCAGGTCCTGGGCAAACGTTTTAAACAGGGGGTTGTAGTAGTTGGCTTGATACAACTGAGTAATGCTTTTAGTTATCATGACACCCATATATTTAATCATAGATGGCCTCCATTGAAAATTATACATGGCATGTAAGCTTTGGGTCAGGGGCATGAAGCAGCAATGCCTCCGACTTTGTAGCCTGAGAGACCTCCATAAATCTTAAGCTCTGTGAGCAGGTTGGGGAGGGAGTTAAATGGGGAGGTGAGGGTAAGAAGGACATCGTCTGCAAATAAAGAGATTTTATATTGATGTGGTCCAATTGGAATTCCTGCAATGTCAGGGTTTGCTCTAATTCTAGCGGCCAGGGGTTCTATACACAAAGCAAAAATCAGGGCTGACAAGGGGCAGCCCTGTCTGGTGCCGTTCCCTAAGGTAAAGGAATCAGAACGGAGGCCGTTAGTCAGAACCAAAGAGGAAGAATTATGAGAGAGGGCCTCTAACGCCTGCACGAAGCTACCCTGAAAACCAAACGCCTCCAGAACGGAAAACAAAAAGGGCTATGCAATACGGTTGGATGCCTTCTCAGTGCCTAAAGCCAGGGCTACCGAAGGCAGCTTCTGCAGAACCGACACCGTCCTCCTGGTGTTATCTGAGGCCTGTCGAGAAGGGACAAAACCAACCTGATCGGGATGGATCAATGCGCTGAGAACCCTGTTGAGTCTGTTTGCTAAGATTTATGCACAAAGTTTTAAATCAGTGTTCAGGAGGGAGGTCGGCCTGTAGCTACTACACTAGGTGGGGTCTTTTTCTGGTTTTGGAATGGCAGATTTAGTGGTGTCTGGGTGGAATTTACCACCTCTAAGGATCACATTAAATAAGTCCAGTAACTGAGGGGCAAGTGGCCGGGCAAACACCTTGTAGTATGTCATAGGGAAGCCATCGGGTCCCGGGGCCTTGGAGGGCTTTTGGAACTTGAGCCAGGGATAGCTCTTCCTCCGAAATGTCTCTTCAGATTCAGGGCCTCTGTGTCCGGCAACCTCGGGAGATTACAAGAGTAAAGATACTGCAGGATATCCTCAAGAGGTGTAGAATGGGGGCCATATAGGTTATACAATTTCTGATAGAAGAGTTCAAATTCCTTGCTAATTCGACCAGGGTCGTAGGTAAGCCAACCTTCACTGTCTCTGATAGCTGTGATAGCCTTAGCGGCTCTAGCTGTCTTAAGTCTATTGGCAAGGAGAGTGTGCGCTTTGTTGCCCTTATCATAAAACCTCTGGTTAGCCTACCTTAGGTTCCTTTCAATTGTTTCAGTAAGAATATGTTGGAGTTCCGAGTGTTTGGCATTTAATTTAATCAGAACATCAGGAGACAGGGTGAGTTTGTGTTCATGATCCAGCACCTTAATCTGATGATTCAAGGTGTCTACAAATGCTGAATGCTTACGTTTACGGATAGATGCAAATTTAATGATCTCCCCCCGGATAACAGCCTTATGGGCTTCCCAGACTACAGGGAGGGGCAATCCGCTGTCCTATTGGCTGCAAAGTAGTCCTTGATTTTGTCCTTAATCAAGGCCTGAAATTGGGGAAGTCGAAGGAGGGTCTCATTGAGCCTCCAAGACGGCCTTCCTTTGATTGATCAGACCAGGTGCTTGGATGTACATTGGTAGCTGAAAAAGAGGTCTATTCTGGAATAGGAGTCATGCGGATAAGAGTAGAATGTATAGACCCTGTCTAAAGCATGTGCAGACCTCCACACAAACAGGCCAGTGTTATGGCAACACTACGATTGGGAGCCCGGAGAACTGTGTTAAAGTCCTCTCTCGCTAGAGTAAGCCCAGTGCGAAAGTCCCCTAAAGTAGTAAAGAAAGAACGAAGAGGGAAGCGTGATTCTGATTAGGTGCATATACGTTGGCTATAGTTAGAGTTTGTGCCCCCAAGGTACCTCTGAGGAGTATATATTGCCCATCAGCGTTAGTCTTCGTGTGCTGGACCACAAAGGGGGTCGAGTTCCGGATCATAATGGCAACACCATAGCATTTGGAGAGGTGGCACGAGTAGAACACCATGGGGAAGCGCCTGGACGAGAGAGACAATACAAAGCTTCACCAATAGGGGATGAACACTGGCCTTGGCAGGAGGGGTGGAAAGAAGTAGAGAGGAGGGCTCAGAACCACCCGGGCGGCAGACACAAACGAGCAAAATGCAGGAAAATAACATACGCGTATACCTAGGGGAGAAAGAGACAACCTGGTACGAAAGCAACAAGTTCAGAGCTACATTACAGGCAAAATGGATAGAAGAAACAGCAGTACAAATACAGAACAAAAAACAGAGCAATAAACATAGCAGGGGCAGCAATCATGCAATGAGACTCAGGAACCAGCGTCCTCCTAGAAGTCCTCGCATTTAGGGGATCCCAACGGTGAAGACAGCTGGAGCTTCCGGGGAAAGAGGCAGCCTTCCTCGGGAGTCTTGACTGAATACTACCGGCCGTTGGCGTCAATCAGGGGAAGGGGAAGCCCCACTTGTATTTGTAGCCATGTTCCCGAAGTTTGGCAGTAATGTCCTTGAGATCTCGGCGCTTAGTTATCGTTAAGGGAACGAGGTCCTGATAGATTTGAAGTTCTACATTCACAAATGTGATGCACGGTAGGGATCTGCTTGCGGTAAGTATGCGGTCCTTAACTTTGAAAGAGAGCAGCTTCAAGATGATATCCCAGGGAGGCTCCCCTGCCTTGGGCTTGGGACGTAAAGCTCTATGCGTGCTCTCAATCTGAATAGGCTGGTGGTCAGTGAGCTCTAGCACTAGATTGATAAAGATCCGCAGGAAGAACGGCTCAAGATCCGTGCCACCAATAGATTCCGGGACGTTTCTGAGGCGTAGATTATTGCGGCGTTCGCAGTTTCCCNGATCTTCATTCTTCTCTTTAAGGTACTCCAGTTCCCTGCTGAGATACTTCACATCTTGAACTACCTCCATCTGAGTGGAGCGGGTATCGTCTGTGCTCTTCTCCAGGACCAATGTACGCTGATGGAGAGCAGTAAGGTCTTTCCGGAGTTCGCCAATAGACTGTTGAATTTCGGTCAAGAAAGAACTTTTAAGGTCCATAATAAGAGCCCAGATCGCCAAAACATCTCCCTTAGAGGTAGGAACAGAGTCTGTATCTTCCTCCGGTACCTGATCACTCGCTGAGGACACTGCATGCAAAGATTGCCCCCTGCTTCCCCAAAGTGATGGGTTATCTCGTCCGTAGCTCCTTTCTTAGCAGATCGGGGAGGGAGTTTACTCATGGCTGCGGTAGAAGGGGTCCTGGTGAGGACTATGATGGGCGACACAAAGTCCTGGTTCAAAGCTGTAAGGCCCGGGTGGATCGGAGTGGGAAATCAGTGCAACAACGGTGCCATGGGACCCTCAGGAGGCAGTGCACAGTACATAAAGTGGAGCAACATGCTGGGACAGTCCAGACTGGAAGTATGCGGATAGTGCTGGAGCTTTACAGAATATCCAAGGAGCTCAGGCAGAAGTAGAGGGAGGGAGCCGGGGCATAGCACCTCACAGCAGCCGACCCTGGAGGAGAGTGCAGGGTGGGCGAGGGGAGAGCAGGTGGCACCGCTGCAGCGGTTTAACGGGCCCCATGGACGGAGCTCCCGGTGTGTGCGCCCACTCTCCTGCTCGGCCATACCACGCCCCCGTGGTAATAACTTTTTAATTTTACTTATCCAACTTGTGAGATTTGTGAGGTTAATACAGTCTTATTTATCTCAGTATTTTTTCTTGAAAAATTTTCTAAATATTTGATATTACAATATTTGTTTGTAACACAGATAGTCATACCACACAAAATAGTTCATAAATTATAATTTCAATATGTCTACTTTCTGTTGCCAATACTTTTTAAACCACAACTTAGTAGAAATTTTTCGCAATTTTAAGAAAACTAGAAAGTTTCTAAAAGTTAGGGACCAGTTCACATTTGTGGTTTTGAGCGGCCTGCTTGCTAGATACCCCCATAAATGACCCCATTTCAAAAACTGCACACTTCAAAGTATCTAAAACTGCATTTTGGAAGTTTATTAATCCTTCAGGTGTTTAACAGTAATCAAAGCAAAATAATTATTTTTTTTTTAGCTAATTTTCCATTTTAATCCATTTAATTTTGGAACAGGGCAGATGTTAACCAGAAGACAAAACTTAAAATGTAATCCCCTGATTCCAATGATTTTAGATATACCCCATATGTGGTTGTAAAACAATATTTGGGTACACAATAGGGCTCAGGCGGGAAGGAACACTTTGGCTTTTTTAGTGCAGTTTTTGCTGGAATAATTTTTGTGACCATGTTACATTTGCAGAGCCCCTTTTGTAATAGTACAGTAAAAAAAAAAACCCCAACAAATGATACCATTTTGTAAAGAATACCCCTCAAGGAACACATCTATGGATGTAGTGCAATTGTGTTTTCTAGAAATTTTAAACATCTGGTGATGTGAAAATGAAAAATGAAATTTTTTTTCATTAATTTGTGGAATTACTTCTAAATTTTAAATTTTTACAACGGGTAAAGGTGCCCATACACGTACCGATAAATCGTTCGTCGTTCATTGTCAAACGAAAGCGAACGATATTTCCGGGAAAGCATGCGCGATCGTCGTTAAAGTTACATGGCCATACACGTAGCAATAATCTTATGATTTAGGGGCTGGAAGAAGGACCGCCCAACGAATTTACGTCAAACGTCGTTTAGCGACACATCGGCCATCCCCACACACACACCGATTTTGGTCGTCAACACTTGTCACTTTAACATATTATTATTAATAAAGCTGTAGAAGGTATGAAGAAACTGTTGAAGACCTGGAAGTGAAAAAAATAGTGATGCAATATCGTTGCAACCTGTGCATGAAATTGTGTGAAAGAAAGCAGGCTGCAGCTCCAACTGTAAATTGATGTTTAAAGGTGAGAGTCATGTGAAAGATGTCATATAATAGTCTTACATAGTAATGTATGCACATCAAGTGTCTATAAACAAATGAATGAAATACTATAAGCAAGTTGTGTAAAGCTATAATTATACAGTACTGCTGGAACTGCTCACATGCAACTTAGTGTCAAGTACAGCAATAACAAGACATAAACCAGGTCGTTGTTCTTGCAATAGATGTGCCGAACTGCCATAAACAACGTTGGGTCATTAGTGGTTTCACACAACAACATGTTTGTTTATTTGTGTGTAGATGAATGTACTCCAGAGCCAACAAGCAGCAGGCGTCGGACTACTCATAATAGCATCGCTGACACAACGACGAGTGCAGAGGCATGAAAGGGGAGAAAGGAGGTTTTGGTCTCGCACATGGCTGTCCAAAAGGGATTACTTTTCCCATATGCCCCTGCTCACACACATTAGAGAAAACAATCCCGAAGACTTCCATAATTACTTGTTACAATGTGTGTCTCTGTACATTGTAAAGTAAGACACCGCTATGAGGAAATCTATAAACACTGAGCAAAGATTGATAGCAACGTTGCGTTTCCTAGCAACTGGCAGGAGCTATGAGGATCTAAAATTTACCTGTGCTATTTCTGNTCAAGCCCTAGGCAAAATCATTCCAGACACGTGCAAAGCCATAATTATTTGTCTCCAAAAANAATACATGCGGGTGAGAATAATGATCTTTATTACATTACAANTTGTTTAAATAACAATATGACCACTATGTCATCCAAACCAGCCGTTAACCAAACTTTCTATAGTAAATACATCTTTATACGGATAAAACAATACATGTTTATAAATTATA
>JABWIB010011550.1:6981-17579 GCA_016617825.1 Platyplectrum ornatum | reverse complement strand
GATTGGATTAATAGCAGGTCAATAAAATAAGCCCTACCCCGAAAATAAGCCCTATGGTGTTTTTTTGTCCTGAAAAAAAAAAATAAGACAGTGTCTTATTATCGGGGAAACCCAGTATTACTTGGATACAAGGACTTGTACTTTCACAACAACTAGGGAGCAAAAGCTTGGTCAGGCCCGTACTACATGGAGGGAATAATATGAAACAAGCACAAAGGACATGGAAGGGTTATGCTACCTGCTTGGTTATGCTGGGTTTAAGCCCTCCTGCCTCTTTCTCCACTGACTGCTGCCTTATTCTCGCCGCTCCGTACATCGGCTCGGGGCTTTGGAGGAGGTTGCCGCTGCTTGGCCGGGGCTTGTGGGCGGCCTGCACCGTCAGCTGTTGGGATTTGCCCCTGTGTAGAGGTGGAGGTTGCTGCGTCTCCGGCCTCCGCTGCACTCCAGGGCCGATGGTGATCTGAGGGGGTGATAGCATGTGCTGGAGATTGTCTTGGAGGGAAAGCTGCCTCTTGCTGCAACACGAAGACAAAGAGAAAGCGTTGACTAAAGGTGCTAAATTCGTGACATCTCGGAATAACAGTCACCACGCATCCATGCAGCGGATTTAACCATCAAGGTTCTTCGGCAGAAGCAAGCCGTCGCTGGTTGTGTTTGGTAGGGTGAGGTGGGATGGGGATGTGAATGGTCTATCAGCAGGTGACAATACCTTCTGTCTCAGAAACAGGCTTAGTACATAGTATTTTAGTATTAAGAGTTTGGTGCAGCCAATCAAATTCTTCATAAACTTTACTTCTTGTCTCCCTCCACCAATCAGAGATGACTCACTTTTGCCTGCACACACACATATATGTGTATCCACAATCAGTGTTCCTATAGAGTCCTGACTGATGTGCAGTACCTGTCTGTCACATACAGAGGCCTGTAGCCTATGGCCATAGGAGGAGGTCTGGGCCTTGGGGCTTTCAGCTCACAATGTAGGTGAATGTAGGTGCTGAGTGTTGATTAGGCCAACAAGGCTCCTGCCAAGGGCTCTATGGACAATGAAGAGCCCAGTGGATCCTACGCAATGTTTGTTGGTGGGATCACATGATCATGAGAACTGGATCCTCATAACCAGACCACATTCACCTGCATTGTGATTCCCAACCAGGTTACCACCCGTCCGAACACAACAGAGATGAAGGAGAATATGGGGAATGAAGATGTTTTCGTTCAGGAACAACATCCTCGTCTGTTACCATCTATTCTATGTGGATTATGAAGTGTTTAGCATTCGTACAACATAAATACAGAATAACTATATATAAATATATAGTGATATACATATATGATTATATATGTATATACATGGATCTTTTACACCACCTCTCTACTCTCCCCACCTGGGGCCCAATCTTTTGCCCCCTAGTGGGGCCGGTACCTGAACTCTGACCCCTGCCGGCTGAAATCGTCGCTGTAGCTGTGACTGTGCAGCAAATGCTTCCCGGAGCTCAGGTCCTCGCTCTTGCTGTAGCCATGGAACGGGGCGAAGGCGTCAGCTCCCGGGTCCGGCCGATGAGGAGCCGGGTGTGGGGGCGGTGCAGCAGGGCCGTCGGGGGCCATGTGGAAGAGCGGGTTCTGGAAGGACAAGGGGATGCGCAGCTGCTGGGCCGAGAGCCCGTCGGTGGTGACCCCCATCTGGCTGAGCCGCAGACCAGCCGCAATGCTGGACCCACTGCCCTGGGAGAGCCGGCCCCCCGGGCGTAGTCCTCCGGATATGGAGGCCTGGCTGGAGTTGAGCAGGTCCCCTACGGCTTGTAGGTTGGACACGCTGTTCATGCGGCTGTCCTGCAAGTCTAACATGGAGACGCTCTTGTTCACGCTCAGCATTTTCTGGTCGGGCTCTGTGATGTCCGAACTGCTGGTGCAATAGGCAGGTGATGAGCGGGTGAGCGGGCGGCGCGACACAAAGAACATATCCTTGGAGGACTTGTCCTTGGTGGGTGAAGGTAGACGGGTCATGTCAATGGAGCTGGTAGCAGAGAGAGTTAAAGGAAAATGAGAATACGAAGAAATGGAAACACTTGTCCACAAACATACGATAATTCTTCTATGCCAAGGGGACGACTAAAATGGAGGTCAAGACTTTTCACCTGGACAAACCAAGCGAAGTTTGTGGACATTTCCTCATGTACATGATAATAAGCTGTGTTTGAAGAATTGTAGACTTGGACACCTGAATCAGACTTTAGGCACTACTGACTTACTCACAACTTACTCATGAGTGGGTAAAACCATGTTGAATTGCAGGGGGGGTAAATGTCATTAGTTGCAATCAGTATTACAGGGGAGAGATGATGTTTCCAGCACAAGTGTAATAACAGTGTAACAGTAACGCTGGTCAGTATCTGTGTGCAACATGCAACAATAAAGTATTCTCCCTGCATGCACACACTGACATTCATTTTACCCCCCCTGCAATTCAACATGGTTTTACCCATGTTGAATTCGTGAGTAAGTCAATAGTGCCTAAAGTCTGGATCTGGTCCCTAGAACCTAAGTCCCTCAGAACAAAATAATGCGGATTTAGCATCCAATAAGTGGATTTACCCAACAATCATTGTACTTTTATAAAGTCTAATAGATGTGATGTGTATTCAGACCCCAACCATTTACAAAATATGAAAAAAATACTTAATTCTACAGCGTATACAGAAATAATTCAATGAGTGAGTGGACGGAATCCTTCAGCTTTACTTTTTTCTTTACCTGTTGAGGTCTCGAACCAGGTAGCTCTGGAGCTCCGCTGACGGCCCCCTTGGGATGACGGGCTTGGGAGGTGGTAGCCTTTCCTGATGACTCGGCTGTCGCTGGATGTGGGGGTTCCTGAGCGCTAGGCTGATGTCATTGAGAAGGCGCGGGAGGGGGCCCAACTTTACAAGAGCTTCCTGTTCCCGTATACAGAGAATGGAAAGAGAAAGGGCCATCAGTGATCAAAGCGGAGGGGTGCTAGTTACAGATTGAGGAATATAAACCTGATATCTCTTTTGAGTAAGCGGCGGATCACCAGGATGCATACAGACTCCATCCTCAACAACACTATGACTACGAAAACACTACGACTAGGCACAAGGTTACAGGGAGGGGAAGCACTTCTGCTCGGTGGACGGTGTAAGGTAGGGGTCATCTGGTGGAACTCACAATGACAAATCTGTCCCCTTTTAATAACAGAGACCCAGATCTCGCCATAGGCGGCTACGGTTGGATTCAATCTTCCATTTGGGTTTGCACTCGCCGGCACGGATTTGCTTTAGCTCAAACCAGAGGTAGGGCAACCTGCGGTTCTCCAGATGTTGCCAAACTACAAGTCCCAGCATGCTTTGCCAATATCCACTATGTCTGTGCAAGTAAAGCATGCTGGGACTTGTAGTTCTACATAGAGGGGGTGGTATATTGGGGTACAGTAATCCTCTAGTGCAGGGGTGGGCAAACTGCGGCTCTCCAGGTGTTGTGATGCGCTGCATGCTGGGGCTTGTAGTTTGACAACACCTGGAGAGCCACAGGATGCCCACTCCTGACCTAAAGCCTACCTTAAATTGATGCACTGTCCTCCCTTGACATGCGGAGGGTACAGAAGTCTGTATAGAACATGAGCTGTACTATTTACATTCCTCCCATAACATAAGTGAGTACACATCCTGCTTCACCATCTGGATCTGACCCAGAAAGTGGCACAAGTTAGATTAAAATATGTTGCACTGTGCGCTACACTATACGGCCATCAAGTAACCAATCCACACCCGCAATGCATCCCCAATCTACAGTTCAATATGATTAAGACCTGTGTGCACCGCGAGACGCAATCCAATTATTACTGAACCACTAATTGTGATATTTAACAATTCTGTAGAGAGAGGTAAACCCAGGGTCCCCACAGCAAAATAAATTATAGGCTTTTCCCATTTATACGTCATGTCGAGGGATTTGCTGGAAGTATTTTTTGAAATAAAGATAATTTTGGTAAATGTTGATTCCAATCGCCTTCTGGAACTAAGGAACATTGTATGGTTTCCATCTTTTCCTGACTCTCTCATGTTTATAGACATAACCTTGTACTACAATATATAGGAGGCATAAGAGAAGTATCGGATATATAGGAAATGAGAGCCCACCTTACTAAGCTGGGGGATGACCTCCCATAGAAGGGCATGGAGAGTACTCAGCTCCCGGCCCAGGTCGATGTAGCCCTCGAAGTTGCTGCTGTTGGTAAGCGCGTCCAGGTTGGAGATCTCGTACAGGAAATTCTGCATATTGGCCAACTCCGTCTCCAGGAATTCATTCATGAAGGACATGTGCTCTTCCTTACTGCTGAACCTGAGGAGGGCAGCATCTCAGTACTGATCTATACAAACGACGCACCGAGTCATGACTGTCAGCGGGCCTGTGCGATGTAAAGACACTATCGCTCCCTGCATCAGCCGGCTGTCCCTGCTGCATGACACCATCTAGTGTGGTGCGTATGTCAAGTGTCTGAATACTTATCTCAGCGCTTACTGATAAAATCAGGATATTGCTATGTAAGAAACGATGTCGTATCCTCACAAAAGTCACATACGGCTTTTAATTTATAGTGCTCAAAGCCAATATAGTCATGTCACATCTCCAAAGCCGTGTTGCAATGAGGTTTCAGCATGAAGGAGGGAATATAATGTTTATATAATGTAGAGGGAATATTATATATATATATATATATATATATATATATATATATATATGTTTTTTTCCTAAAAAGTCTACATGAGGTCCAAAATTGGTGGAATCACTGACACATTTTATTATACATATTATTATATATATTAATATTGTATTTGTTGAATAGGCTACGAGCACAGGCATCCGTAACGCTGGGTACACACCTATGCAGCCATACTGGAGTTATGGTGGCTCACACAATTCTAAGCCCCAATGAGGAGGCAAATATAGACATAGGACGTGATCCTGAATCCTGTCCGATGCCGACTTCCGGACGGAACTCATGGCACACGGAACAATGTACCGGGCTGGTCTTTCTCCTCTCCTCTCCCACCTGTATTGTAGCATTATTAATTAAAATGATATTGCGTGGGGTGGGACAGGGGGATCCATGTGGTAAGTGGTTGCATGGACTGTTGATCCACACAAGTCACTTAAGGCAGAGTAAACTGCTATACACCTGCAATCCCAGCACGACAGAGGGGAATGACAGGGGAGGTTACTCCCGCACACCCACATACGAACCCGTTATCGCGTAGACCTGTATCTGGTCAATGTCTTTATACCAAATCCCCAACATCTGTGATCATCATCTGTCCCAACAATCTGCTCAAACAATCTTGAGTCCATATAGACTGTACAGATATCTGTTTACGAAGCACAAAAGAAGACTGACCGAAGAGTCAGACAAGCATCATACTACCCACTGTGACTCGCTTTATCCCAGTAAATTATGATTGTGCGAGCATACGCACTCTTGGATGGAACGGCCATAAAACATACAATCGACCAAGTAACTGGTGTGTTCCCAGCTTAAGACAGATGATGTTGTCAAGGTTTGTTATAACCACACAGACAACTGTAATGGATTATAGACTGAACTTACGTAACCTTACCAGAGTAAAGTTACGAGTGGGCAAAACCATGCTGAATTGCAGGGGAGGTAAAATGAATGTTAGTGTTTGGATGCAACCTGGTTTTGTCAACTTGTAACTTCATGCTAGTAAGTTCAATAGTCCGTAAGTCTGGACCCAGTCCAATGTCATTATGTCACCATGTCCCTGCTATGATTCTCTCCCTGTACCACGTCCCCCCACTTCCCCTACTCTCACTTGAAGTTGAAGTTGGCCAGGTTCTGGATGACCTTAGCGATGAGTGTGAGGGTCCTAGATGTCTGCTCATCAGGATATTCCTGCATCAGGCCGAAGAGGCTGGGGGACATGATGGCCGGACACAGGAAGCGGAGGAAGAGAGAGGCACTGATGAGTCGATCCGCTATGTCTTCCCGGCCGCGCTCCGCACAGCGCATCCTCCATGATGCAAAGACTTCTTTCAGCTCCCGAGGAAACACACTGTGAATGGTCCATAGAAAAGACGATGGTTAGAAGATTAACAAGCAACAAGGGAGTGGGAACATAGAAGGACCGACAAGAGCAGGAAAAGAAACGGTGGAGGTGACAATAATAAAAACACAACCAGGAAAGGAAAGACACCAAGGAAAAGAAATAGCAACAGCAAGAAGAAAAGTAAAATGTAATGGATAATGACTAACATATAATGTCTGATTCTTTTCCAGGCAATGACATCACATGACCAGACACTGACCAATGGGAGTTGAAGACTTTGCAAAGCGCGAGTTCGCAGCACATCCTGAGATTGGCCTGGTGATCGGACAGGGCAGAAGGTGGACAACGCATGGGGTCAACCTCGCAGTCCTCCTCTGACTCGTACAGAGCCCGAATAAACTCACCTGAGGAGTAGACAGAGTTATATGAACTAACAATGGACCCGATACAGACCTCTGTACATGTTCCATATACGTGGAAGTCTTAAAGTCGCTCATAAAAGGGAACGTGACTTGGCAACCTCCATAACCCCCCATACATTGACTCCAGTAGTGTATAATTTCCATTCTCTATTAGATAGAGAACCCGCCCGCAAGTACCACCCGCTTGACAGAAATCTGGAACCAGTCCATTGTCCATTGAAACAGGGATTACAATCTGTATATGTTACCCACACGGCTTAGATTTGAGACATATCTTACCAATGGCTTCCTTGAGGTATCTCTGTCCTATCAGTTTCAGATACTCCTCTATGGCTTTAGTTGCAAGTGTGTTCTCACGGAGAATAAGGTGCTCTCTATCAAGGAAGCGGTCAACCTCTGTCATAGCCATATCTGAGAGAAAGTCCTGAAAGAGAAGGTAGAGCATATCTGATTGGATGACATATTGTTTGGAGGCATCATGGTCAAGAATAGATCAAAGTTCTTTATCCTATAATCATGCATAACATATGGTTCAGTGTTCTGGGCCTTACTGCAGAGATCAATGGGGACACGAGTAGCACACAAGTCAACCACAATGTCTCAATCAGTTCTCCAGAAGTTCTCCAGGACTGGTGACGCCAGTCCAGTCCTATGCTATTTGCACCTCTGGCCACACAGCAAGGACACAGACATACTATTGAGAACTTGGCCCACACACCTGTAATCCAACATACCAGATATACATTGATTACAATAACCGCACATGGAATGATCCATATTTCATACCAGAAAAGATTCCATTCACTACAGCCCTCTATTTGTCTACCCTCCAACTTGTATCCATCTTTGAATCCAATCCCAAAATTTCCAGTTTATTTTATGATGAGCCAGTGTCAAAACAGTCTGATAAACTCATCTATTCAGCCCCTATTTGACCTTGTCAAAATTAGTCATTAGGATTTGTTTAATAGGACACTCCCCAGCTAATTAATGCTGCATTTGAACCGTTAAATTGCTGAATTTACAATATTGTACAATGTGTTCCCTTAACAGTGTTCCCTGTAGATTCTTTACTACTGATGTACTCCGGTTACTATTTGAATAATTCTGTTAATGGGTTTGCCCGCATAAATTTAAACTTTTTTTTAGTATCCTAGGATGTATCCCACCCGGCCCTATAGATTGTTCCACACTTGAAATTACTCCAATATGTATACATTGTCTTCCTCTTACTGTGGCCTCTACCCATTTCTTTTATGAATATTGAATAATATTGAACTGTTAAGATGATCTTACATAGGTCTGTCACCCTCAGCAAGACAACTCCAATTGTAGTCATACTATACCTTACATTTTTTAAGTCTTCATTTATATACCCAAAAGAGTGTTTGTCCTGATGGGGCAAAGTTTTTCTCTGCTTAGACCTTAGACCATTGCTTCTCTGATTACACCCTTCTGCTTTGCAAGATAAACTTCTTACAGATTGCTTATAGTTTCTAAGGGACATATTTCTCTTTTTTGCTTCCACTATTCCTCTCTCGTACACCACACGGACTCTGATTTTTTTTGGTTCGAAAGTCCTCTGCTGTTAATAATGCACATTCTTTCCCAGTGCTCCTGCACTCCTTTCAGGTTCATCCGCTCTGCCAAGACCTAACTACACGTCTCCATTTCTACAAAGACCATCTTTCTGAAACCCATCACCTTTGTTTTTGTGTGGTCCCAGTGTTTATACTAAACCATACATTGGATCCTAGACGCTCACCTATACTTACTCATATCCTTATACTTCTCCTGTTACCATAGGTATGTATTCCCTAGCCCTCCATCTCCTGCAGCTTAACTCTAAACACACTAATGTAAACCCACCCGGGTCTGGTATAAAATGTTCACAGTCAAAACATATTATTTGCGTATTCTCTTATAAACATCTGTAGACTTAATACAACACAAACTTGACCAATCCTCATTTTTACACATGAACAATTTGATTGTCGACATTACAACCAACCGAGGCCCTAACTTTCCTCGCCTGAGGTTTCCAAACCTCAGTTCATGACACCCTTAGGGTCTCCATATTTTTTGAAGCACACCTAATACACCTAATAATAATCACTAAACAATCCCATATATTAAATTCTTCAGTCAAAATAGCAAAATAACTATTTAGCTAAAGAGAGAAATACTTCAGGTTGACATCAAATCTTGTGTTGCTCCTATACAAAAGGTAAAATTGGGCTTCTAAGTAACAGTAGCAACGTACCACCACATCAGAAGAATCATTCCATGGCACTCCAATGAGAGCGTCGCGGCACCCCAGGGAGCACGGTGCACAGTTTGGGAACCACTGGCCTACACTATTCTGTAACTTTGATATACAAGTTTAAAGTAATAAAATAGTTATAAAGCAATGACGTGGTTTGCATGAAGACTCGAAGCCTTAATTGGAAGGATGAGGGGCTATTGTGATAAACGATGACTAATTCTCTCTATTTGGAGTCAAGAGATTGTGTTCCAAGCCTACCCATTGATCAGGCAGCCGTCCCATTGTTATACCTACTATAAATGTCATAGTTGCCTTGGAATCTCGGCTCTGCTGTCACATCGAGAATCTGCATCACAGCGTATTACGTAAGGGACATCCCTGAAAGATGTCCTTTCTTCCCACACAATGCCACGATACCCGCGTCTCGTCCTGCCTTGTATACTGCTCTGGAACCACCTCTGTCTGGTCCTCCAATGAGAAGACTATCGCAAAGAATCCACAATGGTCCATCTGCACTTCCCATCCTATATCACTGTCTGCTGCTCTGCTTCATGTCTCTTACTGCCTTTCTATAAATGTCACAATAAAATTCAATGTCCCTCCATGGCCGTCCATCTTATCCTTCTATCATGTTCCGTCAATACTCTTCTGTTGGCCTGCAGTGCTCCTGTAGGCCCGTTGTCCCTCATATTCCATGTATGACTGTGACATATATCCTGAGCCGCTCTGTTCTTGTGACCATCGGCCTGGACAGAACTCAAGATATTCTTATAAGAATAAGATATTCTTATTCTTATATCAAGATATTCGACGTGCTCCGAGGTTCTGCAAGAGGCGTCCCAGAGGTACCAGTGACCAGCAATGGAACGACAGAAGGACGGATTACGTCCTTCTGTCGTTCCATTGCTGGTCACTGGTACCTCTGGGACGCCTCTTGCAGAACCTCGGAGCACGTCTCCAGCACAGACGCTAATTGCACAGAGCTGCAGCTTTGATGGCTGTTCCTGGTAGTCAAAGCAACAACAAGAAGCCATGGTAGGATCGCCCAGGGGTGAGTTTTCATTAATCTTTTGGGATCCATAATATAAAAGCTAACTTTGAGCTGTCACATACATTAAAGGAAGAATCAAGGCACATCATAATGAACTGATTATACAGTAGAATATGCCTGTCTGATGCACTGTAGGCAGGAGCGCTATAATATAGCTAAA
Organism: Platyplectrum ornatum; assembly: GCA_016617825.1. Taxonomy (NCBI): domain Eukaryota; kingdom Metazoa; phylum Chordata; class Amphibia; order Anura; family Limnodynastidae; genus Platyplectrum; species Platyplectrum ornatum. The sequence continues at coordinate 7,600 of JABWIB010011550.1, read as the reverse complement.
TGAGCAGTAGATGTTAAAGGAAACTAGAATGATAAGCTTCCACATCACGAAGATAACCATCTTACCCAAAACACAAACTAATGTCACATTGAGTCCTCCGTGTCTGCACAACTGCTGCAAGATCCCATGCTGGCCATACCCCTGCCTGATACCGGGCGCGATGATGCATTGCGCTGCCCCGTGATCGCACATTGCATCGTCGTAACTTGCCCGTTGCACGCAAGATTCAGCTAAATCGCACCCGGTGTCATGGGCATCGCGTGTACACCAGTTGGATCCCGCAATGGATCTCATTGGTGTCTGGCCAGCATAACAGACATGTTAGAAGCCATAGAACACACACTGGACATATTGGTCCTGTTCCAGACTAGAATATGGTGTATCTCTGCGTTCCTTCATATTGTCCATGCCCAGAACAAATGTGTACGCAACTACAGCAATCCAGACCCGAATATAAATGGCTACTGTGACCACTTGCTCTCATAGGGCCAGATCCAGACTTGCTTACTGACGAGTGGGTAAAACCATGATGAATTGCAGGGGGAGATAAAATGAATGTCAGTGTGTGCATGCAGGGAGAATACTTTATTGTTGCATGTTGCACACAGATACTGACCAG
>JABWIB010011546.1:0-10590 GCA_016617825.1 Platyplectrum ornatum | reverse complement strand
CTCTTGGAGCTTCCTTTCCTGGGGCTCAGCTTTGCATGGACCAGTATGCAAAGTCACAGCCAGCATGGCTTTATTATTATCATTGCAAGACATATTGTTGACATACAATATATTCATACTCTATACATATACTGTACATTTATTTTTATAAGTGGTCGTAAGGACAATTAGAAGTTGCGTTATGGAAACATAGAAACTGGTATTGCATACCACTTATACACTTTGAGCTCTGTACATGTGTGTCTGTGTTATCCTGTATGCTGCTATATATATGTGTATGTATATATATATATATATATATATATATATATATATATATATGTGTGTGTGTGTATATATATGTATGTATGTATATATATATATATAGGTCTCCAGAGACGGCACTACCAGAATTTTAAAAGAATCACTGTAGCCACAATATTGCTGTCACCAACGTTTCAGTTATTTAATAACTTTCATTAGACGTTTTGCACCTGGGCCCATTAACCTTTAGCTACGCCCCTGCACCCTCCTTATGTGGACACATGGTGCGGTCTGCACTCCACGCCTCCCTTCCGTGTAACACCACTGCAGTAAATTGTATGACCAGCGGTGTTGTGGTGGGACCTTTTATTTGAATGGGCCCAGGTGCCTTGCACCGGCTGCACCGCCGGTAGTTCTGCCCCTGTCCACAACACCCCTTGTTAGGCAGGGCAGTTTAAAAAAACTAAAAGTAGGCTTTGGAATTTGGAAGTTTAAGCCCAGAAGGATAGTGGTCTCCCCTCATCAGTACAATCATCTGAATTTTGCTTGCCCCAGATCCTGTGTTCAGAGCATCACGTTCTAGTTGTTGATTGTTTAATCATTTGCTAAAGAGCAATATGTCAAAAGTTACATACCAAAACTATACAGAAACATTCTATGTCAATAAATTACTATTATCACCACTTTGCTAGAATTGTATTTTTCAAGCAACAAGTATGCTATAGTACGTGGAAATTGTATAAGTAAATGTAAAAATCCATTGAGGTTATACTTTATATTTGCACTTAATCTCAAAGCTTGTCTCTGGATTATCCTCTAATTTACATAAATATTGCATTATAAGCTTCTTCAGTTCACTACTGAAATTTAAACCACCCAATTATTAGAGAATTATCTGACAAAATTGCACATTTTCATCCTTATGTTGAGAACCATATTTGTACTCACATATCCAAATTCTCAAGACTCTACTACTAAACTCAGTGTGAATTTTGAAGAATGGCTAATTTATCAAGCATATAATCAAAGTAGAATACAAATGTAATTAATTTGTAGTTGATGTGCTCCATTAGGACTATTCTTATTAATAAAAGCATCTGAGACACATGTACTGTATAAATTGACAATGCTGGAAAAGTTACATTGTGTAAGTGTAACGCATTCATTGCACTGTATCTGTGAAACAAAGCTATGCTCCTTTCATCAACAGATTCTGTATTGTACAATTGTGGTAAATCATAACACACACAACACTTATTTTACACACATATTTATTTAATAACTAATGATCACTGTATGGAGTTTTTATTGTAGTGGTTCTGATATACTGTACATCCTTCCATAGAAAGGGGACACAGGGTTAATTAATTTAGCCCTAGGAGGTTAAACTGTCTGGGCTGATCACGTGACGGTGGTGCCACTCATTAACAAGCAGGGATTGGCTGATGTAAAGTGGGAGGAGTTAAGGAAATAGTGCTTCTTATAGGCATTCTGACAGGAAGTCCTGACTGCCATGACTGTCTGATTAATTGTGTTCTATTCCTTTCCTTTTCTTTCATACTTGTTCTCCTCTTCTCTTTTTTCCTCTCTCAACCTTCTGGCTGTTCTTTTCCTTTCCCGCCCTTTTTTCTCTTCGTCTGTCTGCCATTTTGTCTAATTTGCAGCGCCCGCGTAGGAACACTGGTCCCCCTGCTCGACTCCGCGACTCCTCTCCTAGTGTTATTCCCCTCTCTCCTCAACCTCCGGTGGTCACTAGCGTTCCCCCGATCACTCCCTGCCATAGTGGCGCAGCTTCCCTCCCGTTACCTGCCATTCCCGCTTCCGGTACTTCTAGGCCTCCTCGTCGGGCAGTACGGGGGTTTCGGTGTCTGGCTCCTCTTGCGGCGGTAATCGGGCCCGCGGAGTCGGACTCGATCACTTCCAGTCACCTGCGTCGTCGGGTCGATACGTGCTGGGAAAGCCCTCTGCTTCTGCAGCATCTCCGGCAGGTTCTGATGCGGCTGCATCACGCTCTGGGTCTGGAGTGCAGTCAGATAGGAGGCGTCTCATTCTCATGTTACGCCTGCTACCGTGGGGGATCATCATTGTTCTGCAAGGTTCCCAATTCATTGATGACTCCACTCCGGTGAGTCATTCCATTGGCTGTCAGGTGTCTCCTGTTCATCACCAGCAGCATTGCCTGTTTCAGTCTCCCCTTCATCTCCAATGCTTGGTGATAATAGGCATGAATTCTTGCCCGTTTCTAATGCTTCTCCTCTTTCAGATCCGTGTCTACGGTCTCATAGGAAGCGGAGTCCACCTGCTGATACGTCTGATGACTTCTCCAAGATTCGGGATTCCTTCGGCGTTGTCGATTGAAGGCCATCAGGGCTCTTGGCCCGACACTGTTTCCCTTGGACGTGGCGAGGCTCCTCAAGGTGAGTGCCTACCTGACAGATTTCAATGGTATTCTCCTGTTCAATCTTACTTTTCTTCGTTCTCCTCCGTGTTTTCTTCTTCTGTTTCTTCTCCTGGTCAGCCTAAAGGGTTGAGGAACGCTATTGACAGGCACCTTAAAAAATCAGCTAGGAAGCGTGCTTCTAGACTTTGGCACAAATTATTACTGCTGATGGGAAAAAGGTGTTTGACGATGCTAGGAAAAAAGGTGGTGTTTCGGAGGATCAGAATCCTGCTATCAGCGTTGGTTTTCCGAAACGAGGCCTTCTGAAATACAAGATATTCTGCGCTACCAACACCTTATTCATGATTTGTATGTGCGTTATAGAAGTCAGGCTTGGTGCTCTTATGACGAGCTGTTTCGGCACAAGGGCGATGGCTCACGCTTTGGCTAAAAAGATGTTGAGCTCTGGCTAGAGGTCACGCAACAATCGTTGGGGTGGGGCGATCACACTGGCTCTAGACGGTTTCCAGGTCGGGGGTGCGGAAGCGCCCCTAGTACTGGCAGAGCGAAGTGTTATGGATTTAACATTTCCTTCTGTACACGTGGTCGGAACTGCAGCTTCTTGCACGCCTGTCTCAAATGCGGCGGGAAACACCCTGCTAAGGACTGTGGCAGACGCCTTGCCAGCGGTTCTTCCCAGCACCCCGTTGCATCGGCCGTGCTAGGCAAGGGCCCCTCCCCAATTAATTTAGTAAAACTGGCTTGCTAGGTATCCTAACGCTGACATGGCTAAATTCCTGCATGATGGTTTTTATGTTGGGTTTCGCATACCCATACTTACTTTGTCTCCACCTCCATTTCCTCGCAATTTAAAATCTGCTAAGCAATTCCCTGCTGCCCTTTAGGATAAAATTAATAAGGAACTGCGGCTAGGTAGGATGTGTGGCCCCTTAGGTTTCCTCCTATTGATGATTTGGTGGTTTCCCCTATAGGAGTGGTCCCCAAAAAGGTCCCTGGGAAGTTTCGGTTAATACAGCACATGTCTTTCCCTCCAGGCCACTCTGTCAATGATGCTATCCCTCCATCAGCTGCGCGTGTAGTCTACCAGTCTTTTGAATCTGCGCTTGCCATGGTTCGCAGTCTTGGCCCTGGAACCCTTATGGCTAAGAATGATGTGGAATCGGCATTTTGGTTCCTCCCACTGCATCCGGATTCCTTAAATTTATGGGATTACGGATCCATGGTGAGTTTTATGTTGACAGGGGCCTGCCTATGGGCTGTTCCATCTCGTGCGCCTATTTTGAGGCTTTTAGTAGCCTTCTTCATTGGTGCATTGTGGCAGGCACTGGACAATCAGCGTTGCCCACTATTTGGATGACTTCCTTTTAGTGGGTTCAGAGGGAACTTCGGACTGTGCTGATTTGCTGTTTTCTAACAGGGCCTTGTTTCACTCCTTGGGGTTCCGATCGCGATAGACAAGACGGAGTGTCCGACCAATTTAGAATTGTTGGCTGTATAATTCCAGAATAGGAGTATTGTTTTTGCCTGTGATAACGTAGGCGTTGTGCAAGCAGTGAACCGTCAGAGTGCTTCCTCTGCTCCTGTCATCTGCCTCCTGCGTCATCTAGTATTATGGTGTCTGCAATTTAACATCCAATTTAGGGCTGAGCATGGTCTTGCGGACGCCCTCTCGTGGTTTGACTGGGTACATTTTAGACAATTTGCCCCTGACGCCAGCGCTACTGCAACTCCCTGTCCCGATTTTGTTTGGCAGTTAGTCGAGGAGGGATTGAAGGACTTGCATTGCGATCACTAGCGCCTGCTATGCTGCGTAGATATCGTACATCTTGGGCAGCATGGAGGGCCTACTTGGTATGGGGACCCCAGGGATCAGCTTAGTTGTCTCTGATTTCTTATGGGCTGAGCATCAATTGGGTAAGTACCGTGGGTACATTGGTTCAGTCGTAGCTGCCATTTCCTTCTTTTCTAAATTGCACAGGAACTTTGATTTCACCAAATGTTTTGTCATTAGCAAGGCGTTAAAAGGTTGGTCCCGACTTTGTCCTGTCCCTCCTGACTCTCGTCGACCTATTACTGTACCTATCCTGTCTGACCTTATGTTTGTGTTGGATTCTATTACGGACAATGCTTATGAGACATCTCTGTTCCGGGTGGCTTTCGCATTCGCTTTTGCGGGGGCTTTCCGGGTCAGTGAACTTGTAGCTGAGTCTTGTCTGTCTTCCAGCTTGCTTTCTTACAATGTTTTAATTTTTCCCACTGCGGTGCATTGTTATATAATTAGGAGCAAAATTGATCAGACTGGTCAGGGTCATTAGGTTAATCTGCAACAGAACGTGGTGCCACAGGACTGCCCTGTGCGTCTAGGCCTTCAATTTGCTGAGTTGAGACCCTCTACCAATCGGATTTGGTTGGTTCATGTTGATGGCCTTCCCCTTACCGTTTATCAGTTTTCAGCTGTTTTTCGTAAGTGTGTTACAGGTTTGGGGCTCCAGGGTCAATTTTATGGTACTCCTTTCGAATCGGAGCGGCATCTCATGCGGCTGCTTCTGGGGCTCCGGCAAATGTCATCAAATCTCTTGGAAGAAGGTCATCCAGCTCCTTCAAAAAGTACATACGTCCACTCATGAATACAATGTAACTAGGTAGCATGTTAGGTACGCTAGCATGTACCCTTTTCTTTCCTCCCTCACTATGTCTTGCCCTCGGATAGGTACACGAACTAGCCGGGGCTGCTTGTCACACTTTTTTGTGAGGGCGTGGAGGGATTTTTCCTCTCGTCTGCCGAACAACAAGTAGTTCCCCTGTTTAGAAAAGATCTCTGTGGGGGAGATTTTTACCTTCTCCCGAGGTCACGGTCCCTTATTTTGATCCTTAGTTAGTACTGTTAATTGAGGGTAGCTTCCTCCGGGTTCATGATGACCTGGAGTTCAATTTATGTCATTTATTTATGCATTTTGTTTCAGGTGTACCAGTGATCTTTGCGAACATGGTGGGTTTTTTTGTGTTTATGCTCAGTGTTGCATGACATACAAGGGCTTGCATTTATGCTTTTTTTCCTTTTCTTTATTGTGGTATTGATCGTCCTGTTCAGGTGGTATGGTAGTAGGCCATTTATTTATTCATTGGGCCTCTCTACACCCCTCCTCTTCTGATTTCAGTCTTTCTCTTTCTTTTCAGGTTCGGTGGTTTGGTTATAGGGGACTTAGTTGGTCTTCCTTTTTGGATACTGTTGCTAAGTTATTATTGTTTCATCCCTCCCCCGATGTTATTCTTTTGCATCTCGGCGGTAATGATGTGGGCAGAATCTCTCTTTGGGAGCTGCAGCGTGCGATTGAAAGGGACCTGTTGTTGGGAATGGAGTGGTGGCCTTCCACTAGATGGATGTGGTCGGACATCATTACGCGCCGTGTCTGGAGGTATTCCTCCAACGTTGCCGCTTTGGACAAAGTTCGTAGGAAGGTTAACCATTATGTTCTTGTCTTTCTTGAAGCTAGGGGAGGTTCTGTTGTTTCGCACCCTTCATTTAAGTTTCACTGTGTCTATTTTTATAGAAAGGATGCATCTCTTGGATGAGGGTATGGTGGTTTTTCTAGATGATATTTTTAAGGTTCTTAAGGTCTTAGTTTGAGTTGATGGTGGCGGTGGCCGGGTAATTAGGTTAACGGCCTTGGCGGAATCAGTCTTATTTGGTTCAATAAGTGCTTACATGAGGTAAAGTTTAAGGTATTTCAGCAAAGGCAAAAATGTGATTATTATCATTTGGTAAAGTTGGAGGCCACAATTAATAGGTTTAATGTTATGGTTAAAGTTTGGCCTATGTGAGATGAATTGCATTACGGATTAATCTCACAAAATTGTTTTGCCAAGGCTAATTTATGCACTTATTTTATTAATTGTATCTGAATGAAAAATCAATTGTTAATGTATGTTATTATAAACCTGTTATTCTTTGACTGATTCATTGCCCCCATCAAGGTTAGGTAGTTAATGTTAATAAATTTAATGAATAATAAATTAAAAATTTTACTAAAATTATTTAGGCCCAAATTCGTGTTTTTATTTCATTAAGTAGTAGGTATTTGACATGCACCATTGTCGCAGGGGATTCGCGTTTACTAGTATCTTAGACATAATCATGTTGCAGACAATATTATAATTAAAGATGAGAGATGAACCATGTGTTTCTAAAGCTTTGTTGTGTTTTTGTTTTAGTTTTGTGAAAACCACCTTTAAATGTTTTTTGTTTTGGTTCAGGTTCTGTATTAAAATAAAAACAATAAAAACAAAATAGAATAGAATACAAAATATATATGAAACATAAAGTAGCAGGAGAGGATGGAGTTTAATACAGTGGTCGAAGTGGAAATTTAGAAGTGGTGGTATGGACATTCAGAAGTGGAAACATAGGAAGATGCGATGTAAAATGTCGATCTGCGCATATGTCCAGACATGGTGTAAGTTGGCCGTAAAGCACTGAAACAGATATTTGTCGTTTGGACAATTTACTGCTTCTATACAGCAATGCACGACAGTAGTTTAACCCCTTCCCACCCCAGGATGTATATATATGTCCTAACTATAAACAGTCAGCCTGCCATGTGACAGGCTGACACGTTAGTGATAACTGCTGTGATCAACAGCAGACATCACTCCTAACAGTTGGGGGCAGGATAATCGCTGTTTCCCCGCCCCCAATTGTCGCGATTGGCTGATCAATTTTGACTAGCCAATCACGGCTTTTCTATGGTTTTACTACTGTTTACTTTCATTTTGTGTTAAGAGAGATCAGGTAATAAATCAGTCACAAGCAGCAGATCTCTGCTTACATTAACTTGCTGGTAGTAACATACCCCCCGCTTTTGGGGGACTGTCCCGCTGTCCCTTCCAACTCAGTGTTTGTCCCGCTAAGGGGACAATTTTTTTTTCAATGAAAAGCAGCGAGCCGTGGCAGCAAAAAGGGGCGGGGCTTGGGCGGGAGGGGGCGGGGCTTGGGCGGGAGGGGGCGGGCGTACCGGGGCGCAGAGTTGGGTGGGTCCGTGGCGGGGCTTATTTGTCCCGCGCCCCGGACCTCCAAAGTTGGGAGGTATGTAGTAACATGCCATCATGTTACTATGGCAAGTTAATGTACACAGAGATCGGCTGCTAAATCACTCACAGGAGCCTGCTTGTGACTGATTTATTACCTGATCTCTGTCCACACTAGCTTTACTTTCAGTTTACACTACACTGATCTACTGCAGACAGTGCAGGACAGAGCACACAGGATCTGAAAACCTTCCCTGTGCAGATGGGTCCTAATGCTCCTCCTCCCACCACAAGGTACACAGGCAGGAATACTGTCTTGCTGTAGAGAATATTACTTTTGCAATACTTATTAGCCAGTACCTAAGCTTATCCTTATTATTTTTTTCCTGTTTACAGTGCTAGTACATGCAACCAGTTACTGTACACTGGCACAATGACACATGAGCAATGGTACACATGTTATAGAACTCAGTGTTTCATAAATAGTGTGTAGCATTTATTTTCTTCTGTTCTTCACTCCATTTAACCATTTGAGAATAGTATATGATATAATATAATAATACTATTCTCAATTGGTTAAATGGAGAATGTAAGAAAATAAATGCTACATACTATTTATGAAACACTGAGTTAACATGTCTACCATTGTTCCCTGTGTCATTGTGCCAGTGTACAGTAACTGGTTGCATGTACTAGGAATATAATCGGAAAAAAAAATAGGATAAAAATTGGATAAACTCAGGTACTGGCTAATAAGTATTGCAAAAGTAATATTCTCTATAGAAAGACATTATTCCTGCCTGAGTACATAGTGTATGAAGAGGAGCATTAGGACCGTTCTGCACTGGGTGGATTTTCTGATTACATGACATTGCTAGCATTGTAAATAAAATGTTAATAAAAAGGTTTATAAAAGGTACATGTACATCCATGCTATCACATTATTTACTTATTATTTACANTAGCTGCAGCCAGGACTACGGCTTTTTGTGAATGAATGACAAAATCAGCCGAAGGTGCAGAGACTGCGGCTATAGAAGCATAGTCTCTGCATACATGGCTCAAACTCCAGCAGGAAAAAGGTGCTTAATAGTTGCCCCTTTTTCCTGCGTACGATTCCAAGGTGAATGTATCTGGTGAAATATGCACCTCTGAATCCCCAGGACTGTGCAGCCGCAGATGTCATAGGATGCTATTCACTGTACTTTTGTTTACCATCCCATGACATCATAACACCACCAGCGTCCAGTACATTGGCTCTGAATGGAATGGCAGAATTTCACTGTTATAAAAAAAAAAACCTGTCCACATGAAGTGAATTTTTTTTTAAATCAGGTAACATATACAGGGTAAATGTGCACACAAAAAGCCAAATGGTGCTCCTTTCCTCCTGAGCTACTACCATATATGGGATATCACCATGCTTAGGAGAAATTGTGTAACAAATTATGGGGTGATTTTCTACCATTAGCCTTTGTGAAAATGTAAAATTATGGGGTGAATCCACAAATGAATGGAAAAAAATGACATTTTTCATTTTCACGTCACAATGTCACAATTAACAAGTCTACAAAACACCAGGGTGGTCAAAATGCTCACTACAACCATAGATGAGTTCCTTGAGCAGTGTAGTTTACAAAATGGTATTACTTGTTGGGGGGTTTTACTGTACTGATACAAAAGGGGCTCTGCAAATGCAACATGATCACCAAAATAATTTCAGGAAAATCTGCGCTAAAAAAGCCAAATGGTGCTCGTTCACTTCTGAGCTCTACTGTGTACCCAAATAGTGTTTTATAACCACATATGGGATATTACTAAAATCTTTAGAATCAGGGGATTACATTTTATGTTTTGTCTTCTGGTGAACATCTGTCCTGAATAAAATGGATTAACATGTAAAATTTGCTATAAAATGGAAATTTTTAAATTTTACCCTCACTTTATATTAATTCCTGATAAACACCTAAAGGGTTAACAAACATCAAAAATGATGTTTTTGATACTTTGAGTTGTGCAGTTTTTATAAATGGGCTCATTTATGGGGGTGTCTATCACAGAGGCCCCTCAAATCCACATCCAACGTGAACTAGCCCCTAAATTTTTGAAGCTTTCTAATTTGCTTAAAAATGTGAAAAATTGCTACTAAGTTTATGAGCCCCCTACCGCCCTAAAAATGTAAAAGAAGGTTTAAAAAATGATGGTAACAAAAAGAAGACATATTGAAATTATTATTTATTAACTATTTTGTGTGGTGTGACTATCTGTGTTACAAGCATTTTTCATGATTTTTGCTCATTTTTCACGAAAAAATACAGACTGTATCAACCAAAATTTACCACTAACAAAGTACAATGTGTTATGAAAAAACAATCTCAGAATCAGTTGAATAAGTATAAGCATTAAAAAGTTATTACCACATAAATTGACACATGTCAGATTTGAAAAATAGGGCTGCGTCCTAAAGGGGTTAAAATATAACACTGTTAAAATATGACAGTGTCCCATACCAAGCGAATATATTAGGCTCCTACAAAGTCCCAGGTAACTCAGGCAGCAGCCAGGTGATGGTCCTTCAAGGTATGGGAACACAATGATGACTATGCAGACTATGATTGTCCTAGCATTCCAAGACATTTTAATGGTGTTCTGCAGAGGGGTTTGAAACTGTGATAGGCCCTACATTAGCTCATATATAATGTGTTTCTAAAACAAGAACTAACTTCCTTATAGGAACCTGTTAAATCCTCCAAAATAGCTTCTGTGGACAAAATCCACACACTAATTGCTGGTTTCTTAAGCTGGCCATACACCAGAAAGATAATCTTTCCAATCAACAGATAAATGACCCTCACAGCAGAAATCTGTTACATGTGTACTCACAAAACATGCATTTAATGAGTGCACATCTAACAGATTTC
>JABWIB010011539.1:6718-18987 GCA_016617825.1 Platyplectrum ornatum | reverse complement strand
AGGCCGCACCAGTGCCCTATAGAGAGACATTACTACTTCCCTCTTTCTACTACTAATTCCTCTCCCTATGCAACCAAGCATCTGACTTACCTTTCTCATTGCTTTGTTACATTGCCCTGCTACCTTTAAGTCACATGAAATGGTGACCCCTAAATCCCTTTCCTCTTCAGTAATTTGTAATGTAATGCCATTAGGGTTATTGTGTCCTAAGTGCATGATTTTGTAAAAAGACCTGGGCTTTTAGTAATACCCAGTTCAGATTACCAGCAGAAAGCTGGGTCTTTAATGAAGCCCTGCAATTTTATCAAAACCCTGGCTTTTTGCTGGCAATCTGAACGGGAAATTAATCTGTTTCTAGGCTGCAACATTTTACACCATACATTATATTTCACATTTCAGTTGTATCGCTTGAGAAGTTAATTTAGTTGTCCATTTGTATTTAACACACTGTATGTGGCATTGGTTCCTGGTACTATGTTGAATGTCTAGCACTGTGATCTTTTTAATAGAGCCACTGTAACTGCAAAAGATTTAGTATCAAAGTGTATGGTTAAATGAAAACGAAAATGAAAGTAAAGTCCTAGTACAAGAAACATACCTAAATCAGTCAGCAGATTGCAGCAAGTGATACATGGCCTGTATGGTTATACCAAGTTGATACATTCCTTCCTAATCAGGGAAAGCTGTTTTGAAATGTACCTGCGTGGCATATACTTTATACAGGTCTCTCTCCCTCCACCAACACATATGAGCTTCTGACCAAAGGTTTACCTTAAATATAATGCGCTGATCTGCTTCATTAGTTAGCGTGTCTATCCCTGCTTACAGAGCAAACCTGGCCCCCTGTACGCTGTTCAAACATACTAGTAAACCTGCATAAATGAAGTCAGATACATAAGTCTGGGTCCTTGATATGTTTGCTGTATTCTGTAAGTTCATAGTGTATTCTGTAAGTTCATAATGAAATATAGATGCTCTATGACTGCACAGTCTATTCAAAACATTGATGCTTTTAATTATTAGTGTATAATAGAAAGTAGATTTTTTACAGTTGCATCATTGGTTTAACCTTATTGGAACAGTAAATGTTTGCACGTATGGGCACTACACAATCTTTTTCTGATATGAGAAAACAAAATATATTTTTAAACTATGTTCATCTTTTTATTTCCAGAATATGCATTTAAAGCCATCAATCAGGGTGGCCTTACATCGGTAGCCATTCGGGGAAAGGATTGCGCTGTCATTGTTACACAAAAGAAAGTTCCTGTAAGTACTGTAGCTGCTATGTGACCTTGGATCCACTGAGACCCAGAAAAGAAATTGGTATCCTCTTAGAATTGTAGGAGTCCGCAACAGCTTGTCATTGCTACCATTTAATGGGTTAATGCTGCACTACCATTTAATAAAGCAGTTATTAGAATGTTGAGATGAGGATTCATGGAGCTAATGCAATTTATTTGCCATTTTAATTGTTCTTATATATAAAACTATAATTGAGAAAGGGAGAAATAATTAGGAATGTATATGAATTACATATTTTATTTACATGAATTACATATCTCCTTTTGGACTTTCACACAATCTTTGGTTTTATATATTATGTGATCAAATCTCTGCTAGATTCAAATGACTATCCCAACACTACATGAAGTTTAATGTGTCAAAACATTCTACATTAAGCCTTGTAGTAAGGCTGTCATAGAAAATATACAGTATTTAAAATGTAATATTATATCTTCTAAGTACAATCAGCATCTCTATACATGCACTGTAATTTCCACTGTCTTCTAAACCCTGTTACCTTGTTAAAAAAAATTTTACTTCCACCCCATATGTCTCACTTTGTCATATCTTATGATTATTGAAATGGAAATCTAATCTAGTTGAGACATTCAAATATTCTATTTTTCNCTCTGTAGGACAAGTTGTTGGACAGTAGCACAGTGACCCATTTATTCAAGATAACGGAAAACATTGGCTGTGTGATGACTGGAATGACAGGTATTAAACTTGATAAGAATGTACAGTGTACTTAGTCATTTCCATTATTTATCTGTCTCCATCTGTCTTTATTTTTGTGTAATAGTGTCTCTTCCTACTTCTGTCACTTTATTCATTCAGCCGACAGCAGATCNCAAGTGCAGAGAGCCCGCTATGAGGCTGCCAACTGGAAATACAAGTATGGTTATGAGATCCCAGTGGATATGCTCTGCAAGCGAATCGCTGATATCTCTCAAGTGTACACACAAAATGCAGAAATGAGGCCTTTGGGCTGTTGTAAGTATTTTCTCTTNACTCTCGAATATGCATNATCCATTGCGGTCTGTAGACTTCTTAGGAATTTTCTCTGTTTGGCTTTCAGGTATGATCCTTATTGGAGTAGATGAGGAACTTGGCGCTCAGGTTTATAAGTGTGATCCTGCTGGTTATTATTGTGGCTTTAAAGCTACCACAGCTGGCGTGAAACAGACAGNGGCAACCAGCTTTCTGGAAAAGAAAGTGAAGAAGAAATTTGATTGGACGTATGAGCAGAGTATTGAGGTAGGTGAAACGTGCGTTTATCTTTCAGCACTNTAATTTGTTACAGAGGAGCTGAAACATTTGCTAAACAAAAATGCTGATTTCTCAATTTGGGGCAGGAGCTCAACTTGGCATTGCTTGTCCTCTTGGAAAATTGAGTTCTATGCTATTTCTTCTGGCCTTTTGCAAATGCACATTTTTTTACTCTGTACTTCTCTAAACCTAGTGGAGGGGATAGCACTCAGTGTAACTTAGTAATGTATGCAGGGAGTAACTGTCTAGGCCCTAGACAGTTACTCCCTGGGCTTTCCTTATCTCTGGAGCAGCTGCAGTCCTTACACCTATTGTCACATCACAGTGGACCAGATCCAGTAATGTCAAAAATAACTAGTGACTGCCTTCACAAGGCAAAAGCAACTAGCAGGAACGGTCAGCAATTCTCCAATCCTCTGTGTTTTGTCGTAGTGGCTTCTTCATTGCTTAAATACTAGCAGCACTTAAGATACAACATTACACCAGGGTTAAGCTGGCCATACACTACAAGATAAATTGTTCCAATTGTAAGATTTTTCAAGAGTGGGTAAAACCATGTTGAATTGCAGGGGAGGTAAAATGAATGTCAGTGTTTGCATGCAGGGGGAATACTTTACTGTTGCACACAGATACTGACCAGTGTTACTGTTACACTCTTATTAGACTTGGGCTGGAAACATCATCTCTCACCTGTAATACTGATTGCAATTAATTCAATTTGCCTCCCCTGTGCCAAAATGCAAAAATAAAGTATTGTTCTTCATGCAAATGCTAACAACGCTCGTAAGTTCTGGATCTGGTCCATAGTGTGTGTAAATACTATCACAATAAGTAATCAATGAAATATATAACTAATTTTTTCATGTGCGTTCTGTTATGCTTATCCATAGACTGCAATTTCCTGTCTCTCCACTGTGCTGTCAATTGATTTCAAACCTTCGGAGCTTGAGATTGGGGTAGTAACACTTCAGGATCCAAAATTCAGGTCAGTTCTTTACAAAAATTTTGAGTTTTTCTTCTCCTCCTATAAGCCACACAAACATAATTGCTAATAAACTGCTTGATGCAAAGAAACACCAATTGTAAATGAACTAACTTGGGCAACCAATAACATTACTATTAATGTGGCTATTTAAGAAATAAATATGTACTGTATTCATATCATAATTTAGAGACACCTGGGCCTAAATTTACTAAACTGCAGGATTGGAATAGTGGGGGGGGATGTTGCCGATAGCAACCAATGAGATTCAAGCTCACATTCTTTAGTTTGTGAAATGAAACTGGGAGCTTGAATTTGATTGGTTGCTATGGGCAACATCCCCTTTTTTCCAATCCCACAGCTTAGTAATGCCGCGTTCAGATTCCCTGTGGCTGAAATCGGCGGCTTCCAGCTAAAAGTATCACAGGAAACGCGGGCTTCACAGTGAAGCCGGCGTCCTGCGAGAAGGGGAGGGAACCTAAAAAGACTGTGATCTTAATGATCACAAGTCTTTTTAGGCCAATCGCCTCCCCTCATACGCGTGCCGGCTCCAGAGCGTTCAGTTTGCCTTAAGAAAGGCGGCGAGCCGCTGAAAAGCCTTCTTTTTCGGCGGCTTTGGAAGGCGCCGTTTTCAAAAGGCATCGTTCAGATTGCCTTGAAACTGCGCCTTTTCCACTAGAGGCGACGTTTTCGCTGAAAACAACGCCGTTCTGTGGCAATCTGAACGGGGTATAAATTTAGGCCCTGTGGTTTCTTAATGGAAATGGAGCTAGTTTTGCTCCCCTGCCCCCTGCTAGTTTCTGATTTGCGTGAAAACGTGATGACGCTATTTAGTTTTTTAACTTCTCTATCGGGTACCAGCTATGATTCTGCTATTGAAGTATGCTGGCATTGCTGCAAGTTACCTATGTCTAATCTAGGTGCTATTGCATGAGATATGGATTGTAATTGTACAGTTAAGCTGGCCATTCACAAATGGTGAATGGTCAGTTCTGTTATGAATGACAGGCACTCCGTCCATTCAGCTGGACGGGATATCTGCATTCATAAAGAACTCCCTCTACTGTCGGGGAGAGGAAGTAGAGGGGGAGCAGCTGGGCACCACTCCAGTGCCTGACATGGCTGCCCCATGTGTGCACCACTACTTGCTGGGCACTTTCACTATAACAATGTAATTCTAGTGAATGATGCCCCTAAGGGATTTTGTGCTAGTGAATGCCCAGCTTAAGAGCGTGCCAAGCGACTCTGACCTATCCTGATATTTATTTATATTTTTATATACATACATGGTAAGTCCTGAACTGTGACAAGCATTTTTGTTGTTGTTGTTTAAATGATTAAACAAGCAATATAGCTGGATCACTCATGACTGATGCAGAAATAATGCATACTGGAATGTAGTGATGCAACCTTCCAATGAAATTCTTGTTATACTCTGCACATAATTGATGGATATGTTCTGTATTTCTATTTATTTTTTTCAGAGTCCTCACAGAGGCGGAGATTGATACTCACCTTGTTGCATTAGCTGAGCGTGACTAGCATATCGCCATCTAAAACGAGATTACTGAAACATTTGCCTGTTCCCACTCACTGCGTTTCTCTTTGTTCTATCATTGTCTCGGTATAAATAAAAAAGGTTTTTGAATACGATTTGCATTTTGAGTTTATCATGTAGATGTGTTTCCATGTGAAACAATACACAATGTCATGTATCTTTCTATGTTTCTATTGACCAACAAAAACTATACAGAAAGACTAGAGCAACTAAATATGTACAGCTTGGAGCAGAGAAGAGAGAGGGGTGATATGATAGCAGCTTTCAAACATATCAAGGGATGTCACCAGGTGGAGGAGGGGGGCATTTTTCAGAGAAAGAGGTGTAGTAGAACGCGAGGGCATGAGTATAGACTGGAGGGTGGTAGGTTCAGGGGAAATGTGCGAAAGAATTATATCACTGAAAGGGTAGTGGATAAGTGGAATAGCCTCCCATCAGAAGTGGTGGAGGATAATACTACAGAACAGTGTAAGCAGCTTGGGATAAATATAAGGGGATTCTGAGTCTCAAGCAAAATAGTGAATACATTTGGGTTGGTACAGTTTTAAATACACAATGGGGCAGACTAGATGGGCCGTGTGACTCTTATCTGCCATCACTTTCTATGTCATTGTGTCAATTATGAAATTGTCATCTGGTAACTTTACTGTAGAGCATATTTAGTAAGTCTCATTAAATATGTTACTTCCAAGAAAAGGGGAAACACTTGGTAGACATGCATAATGCACATGGCTACTTTCCAAACCATATCTGCTGACTTTCCAGAATGTCCAGAAGACTCCCAGAATTTTTACATTGTGCTCAGAATCCTGGAGGGCAGGAACATCTCACACACTTGAGCTTGAGGAAGTGATTTTAATGTAACTCAAGTCCCTCCCTCTCTTCTTGATCCATCAGTTTGTACTCCCCTCTTGCGTACTTACAGACCTGCAAGTGACTGTAGTACGCACACAGGTCTGGGTGTGATCCAGTGCTATCAGGGGCAGTTATTGTTTATTTATAAACATGGCCACCAAAAGTGATGCTTTTTCTTTAAAAAAAAAAAAAAAGCCACTAGTTCAACTAACTTTAAAGAGCTGCATTAACCACATCTTGATACTTCTTTCATTTATATGACTTTTATGACCAGCTCGTATACATATAGTACACGTTATAAGGGACACTCCCTGTGGGATTTTTATAACTGGGAATTTCCTCTTGTAGGTCAGGTTTCCAGAAGAAAGAACCTCGCCCATGTCTCGTGTCTACTTTTGTGTTTTTCTTGTGCTGGTCAGTACTTCACAATTCATAGTTTTATAAAAAAAAAAAAATGGAGTGATAAGAAAATGTGTGTATAGATAGATAGATATTAATGGATGGATGAGAATCTGTCTTTATATATTAGGTAACAGTAAATTAGCACAGAACTATGGCATAAGTTTGAGGCCACCCCTCCCTTTTGCAGCCACACTTGTTAAATGCATCGGACAATCCCCTGCCACCCCTTGTATTGAGCACAAAGGACATTATATTTATTTTTACAATCCCAACGTGGAACAGTATCTCCTGACATGTTCAGGCGTCCTGAAATGCTGAGGTCATACACGTGTCAGCATTAATATACTCTTTAGTTGATACAGCTTACGTGTAAGTTTCTTATTGTCACCTGGTCTCACGTTGCTCACCGGTGGAATGTATTGTATGTGTAACTTAGGACACGCCCTTGGACTGTGCTTTGGTATTTTTTTTCCCTAGGGAAATTCCCTACTTCATGGTTCCAAAACTTCAGAAAAAAAAAGAAATTGGAAATAAGAGAGGGGAGTTACACTTTGGCAAAATTGACATTTCAAGATAAAAACATCTCTCATCTATATGAGAGATGGGAAATATAAGTTGCCTTTTTCTATAGATGATACATTTACTTCCACTTGTTTGTATATCTTGGTTGTTCCAAATAATCTACTAAACAGAATACTTTGGTCACACAGATAAAACCACTTGTTGTTTAGCAGGTAACGTCATAAGATTAATGTTGGGAATATTGTAAAATTAGAACAAATGCATTTTAAAGTGCTAAAAATAAATGATGTTTTTCCGATATTTCCAACTTCTTCCAACTACGTAGCAGAAGAATTATGAGTAACGCTGGTCACGCACTATGCAGTAATTGGCCTGGATTCAAAACCACATTATCTGGGCTAATAATTAGGACCAGAAAAGGAAACATTGGGCATAGATCCCCAATAATCACATATGATGTCTCTGGCAACCACATAGAACTGAATGGACTCAATATAGAACTTCCTCTCCAGCTGGAAGCAGAGCAAGCACCAGGGGAGCATCTGGGCACCTCTTTTACTTATAATAATCGTGGATTTGAGCTAAAATTGTTGTAGTGGATGGCCAGCTTTAGTGTGTGTAAGGATGGAAATATATGTGTAGATAGATATCTATATGTAGTTAGCGAGATGGGCCACCATGATGGGGGGGGGTGGGGGCAGCCAGCCCCACTGTTCCGGGACCAGGCAGAGCGGGGTACCAGCAGCATGTTACTGGTGTGTAGCAGAGGGAATACAGATAGAAATATTCAGTGTTCATGTCTGAACTCACTAAGATGCCAGTAATGGCGTCTATGTGCCCTCCTGGGCTAGAACATTATTTGGTGGTCCTGTTGATAAATTAGTAGCTACCTGAGGCTTAAGACATTGAGCACCTAATCCCTACATTGTGTGGAGGTGTAATATATTTACTATCAGGTGTCAAGTATTCCAGAAATCCTAAAAATGTGGAAAATGTCTAAGTGCTCCCACCGTAGATACACACCCAGGGAAGGATACTCTCCTAATCACTGACTTCGATGCAAACTCTGTTCACACGGAGGTCTGGATCACATCCAATAACACTCTGACACTTTTATTGGAGGTTTTATAGGTCTTTGCTACAGCTTGCGCAGTGTTAGACACCTACCACTACTGAGTCTCTATTATGCGCTAACCCACTTTTGAGATTTGGTTTTGTCACTGCTATTAGGATATGCCCACAAGATGAAATAATAGTAATTAGTGTATAGCTTCTTAAACTAGTTAAGGTTCCCTAAAAATGGTTTAGTTGAACACTGTTAGGGGAATTCTGGGGAGAAGTGGAATAAATGGCTATTTCAGTGGTTTGGTTACCCCTGTGACAATTCACCAATGATCTATATTTACAATACAGGTCTGGATCAGCTGCTGCATGTTAACCAGTGTAATGTGTATATTATCTGTGTACCTCTATTACAAACAATGGAAGTCTCCAGTCCCTCCCTCCACAAGTGTCTCGGGAGTGTCTACTTCAACTATGCAGGCTTCCTTGATCTCTGTACAGCATAGGCATCCCCTCCCTGTCATTTCTGTCTTGTCTTCCTTTCAAAACTATTGTTTCCTCCTCCAGTATGTTTGCAACTAGTGTGTCCAGGCTCCTTTTATTTTACTATATCTGCAAATAAACCTATCTGTGTATCCACCCTGTTCATTGTCCCTGTATTATATATTGAAAAATGGATGATTCTATAGCAGAAACCTGGTAATAAATAGATCAGACGTAGTATCATTTAACCCATCCTTTCTTCCTCACATTATGTTCTTGCTGGATTTCTTCATAGTGCAGATAAAAGTGGAATTTTATCAAGGACAAAAGATTTTTTAAAGAAATATATTTTATATAAAAATATAATTGTGTACATTATTTACAATATATACAATTTATCTGACAATAATATATGTACAATGACTTTTTCAGGAAGTCAGGTGAGTCTTCTTTGCAAGGTGGCGAAGAGAAGACTGCTACACATTTAGCCTCCACTTTAAACCCACTAGCTAACAAGTCGATTCATAGCACTATTATATCATTTTGTGTAGTGCCTTTCACTTGCAGGAAGCATAATGAGGCTGGTAACTTGATTCTTCAGTTAAAGAAGAGACACAGGGATACCCCCTATTTAATGTACATAGGGAGCACAATTAAATTAAAGACACATCTAGTAAAGGTATCCTTTCATGGATGTATTACTTTACACATACATTTTAAAACTTGTTAATGCTCATTAATGTCTCGGTCAGCAGTTCTTAACATGTCCCTGTGCGGTGTTTCACAATCATTCTTGCAGTTCATGTCCATCGCGGAGGAAAAGTCACGTTGGTGTATGCGGAGTTGGCACTTCCTTCTGGCCTTTACTTCACACATTCTCTTCTTGACACATGTTGAATATCTGATCTTATGGAACAGCACAAGCACCTCAGGCTCAGGATCTCTATGGAGTGTTTCATCTTCTGAGATCTGAGTGATCACCAGTCAAAGTGCTGCCCTCTCTTTGTACCTGACAGGATTTATGTCATAATACAACACTCGTTTCGCCTTTAATGATTGATCAGCCTAATTTACACCTTGACATGTAAATTTGCAGTCATCATACGCGTACTGTGAAAGCAAAAACAAATATACAGTGTTAATTCATTTTATATATAAAAAACGAGTTGTTTTTCTTTTAAGTGATGATGGAGATATATAGATATACATATAATCTTTCAAATAATTACCTCGTCTTCCGAATGTTCTGACTCAGAGTCTGAACTGTATTCATCCTCACTTTCTGGCAGATACTGCAAACTCTTTTCTGTGACAGTAAGTAGATGTCGTTGAATATCAAGGTTACTTCTTCCCCAAGTAAGTTGGCATGGCGAGTAGCCTTGATAGGTCATTTTGTTCACATCTGCCCCGTATTTGAGCAGCAAATGCATCAGTTCAATGTTCTGTCTGTCCACAGCCATGTGTAGAGCTGTGCGGCCATTACACGGCTCCTAATAGAAAGACAACAACAACATAAACGTTAGTGATGAAGCAAAGCAGCGCACATACGGGTTATAATGATTTTTACTATTCCTAAACCATTATCGATCTTCAGGAAAGACTCACCTGCGCATTAATGTCTGCTCCCAGCTGAATCAGATGTTCCACAATGGCAAGAAAATTGTTATTGGATGCAAGGTGTAGACATGTGTGTCCTGCAGAAGAGAAAAACACATCAACAGTTAATATAATGTCAAAACCTTTTGTCTTTACTACAATGTAACCTGCAAGCACTGTTCTCTTTATGAACTAGTACTAGTGTACATTAATTGACATTAAAGTACGTGGCTGCCTTAAGGACAGGTGTTCTGCTATAGTGAATGCTATTTTTGTAATGATTATATATATATATATATATATATATATATATATATATATATATATGTATAGTGGCCACTTACCATCATAATTTGCATACTGTAGGAGAGCAGGTAGTTGTAAACGGCAGTTCTGGACCATTACACCAACTCCGTGCAGGGAGCCTTTCTCGCAGGCAATGTGTAAAGAAGTATTTCCTCGATAGTCTCTTATTTCGGGGTCACAACCGGCTTTCAAGAGCTTGTCGGCAATGTCATACTGTTCTGTGATAATAGCCAGATGCAGCGGTGTCTGTAAATAAATGGAGGGTAACCGGTAAGATATAGGTCAACGAAACACATTTACCAAGCCGCTGGATTGTAAACGTGTGGATGTTGCCCATAGCAACAAGATCTTCGTTCAAAATCTCTAGTGTGTAAAATAAAACTGAGCGCTTGAGTCTGAGTGGTTGCTATGGGCAACATCCCGCAGTTTAGTACATTTAGGCCCGGATGTCGCGTTGAATTACCTGGTGAAGGTGATTTTGTTGGTTCAGGAAGAAGGTGTCTCTGTAGGATCTTTTGATGGCCTCATTGGTAATTTCTTTTTGGTCATGGATAATCGAAAGGTGAAGAATTCTGTAATAAAGATGAAATAAATAAAATATAATAATAATAATAAAATATCATATTACAATGGATTATAGAGAGGAAATGGTCACCGCACCATGTCTATGAAAAGGAAATGCTGTCACCTAATTGCATCAGCCTAATTATCCTCTTACTAATCTCTGTATCATTGCATGTTCCGCCCATCCCCCACAATAGTCCCGGATTGTGTAAGATGGGTTTTTCTGTGCTGTTTTCCGCTTTCTCATGTACTGTGCTGCTGTGTACCTGGCCCCCAGCCAGGGACTTTCCAGATGACTTCCCCCTCCCCCTGTGCTTTCCCGCCACACCCCCCGGGGCAGCGAGTCCCGGCCTCNGCACAGTCTCCCCTCCCCCTATCAGAGAGAGACGAAGGGAAAACCCAAAGGGGACAAAATGGCGGCCAGAGAGCAAAGCCCAGCACTAACACAGAACTACAGCTCTCCACATAAATGGTTACACTGTACAATAAAACACATTTATATAAGGCGCACGAAGGGTTATTCGCCGCTTGGCCAGCAATTACGGCAGCCTGAGCTCGCTACGCTACTTTTTATACGCGGCCCATATAAAGGAGTTTCCCCCCTTACGCAAAGTGCGTAGTGCAATTGNATCTAGTAATATGCATGCCATATCCAGCTTTAACGTAAGAGAAGTAACGTATATACATATATATATATATAGGGGGTCCTACGGCGACTTACGTATCTCCATCCTCGTTCGTCTGCAGCTTCCAGGGCTCGGGCTCGTAGNTGTGACAGGCGCTCTCTGAGGGGAGGTGGAAGTTCTGCATGTCTTGTATGATGTCGGCATACTCGTCGTCCCTCAGGGAGTCCAGGCCGCTGTCGGTCCTGTCCTCCGTGCCCGCCAGCAGCTTATCCTTCCCGGGCGCCCTGGCATCGCCAGCCATATTCATCATATTCCTGGGGTAATCCATAGGCTCTGCCGTGCTGTTATGAAGTGAATGCAAAAATCCTCTGCAAAGGGGAAAAGGAGAGTCCAAAGCGATGGTTCCTGGGTGTGCGGGCTGTGCTGAGTGCGAGCCGAGAGAGGAGCTGCCGGGCAATATAGAGGCTGCAGATATGGGGATTTTTCTGGGGAGGTGTGGCCATGTGTACTGTATAATGCTCCTGTGCTGGGAAATTCCAAGTGCAAGTCACACTGCAAGTACAACACTCACTAAACCAGAGCCATCCTGTTCTGTGAGAGCACAAAACTTCCAGACCTGTTTCACACACTCAGAAAAACCCCTCATGTGCGGAATGTTCTTTATTTCTCAAACACACACACACACTGCATTCCTCTGGAGGTGCTTTTACCATTCCAGCCAAAGGCTATTTCAGACCCTCCAACATGACCCATTCCA
>JABWIB010011531.1:7249-19478 GCA_016617825.1 Platyplectrum ornatum | reverse complement strand
CTTACGAGTGTGGATCCAGACTTATGTACTGAACTTACGAGTGTGGATCCAGACTTATGTACTGAACTTACGAGTGTGGATCCAGACTTATGTACAACTGATCTAATGAGTGTAAAGTTATGAGTGGGCAAAACCATGTTGAATTGAAGGGGGGGGATATGTATTAGTTGCAAACAGTATTACAGTTGAGAGATGCTTCCTAGCACAAGTCTAATATCTGTGTATATAATGTATACAGCTATCAGTAATGGCAGAAGAAACATGGCCTCCACAGTAATACATCCAGCACCTGTCCCCGGGAGGGAGACTATCATTCAGTATAGTGAGGAGTGCCGCGTGTGCTGCCAGGGTGACACTGCCTCCTGTTAGAGGGCACAGCAGGGCACAGCCACACAACCTATAAAGAAGGNTCCCTGTGTGGTGCGCAGATTGCGGCTTCCGGGGGCGTGGCTACGGCGGTGTACGTGATCCGGGGCGGTATAATGAGCCGTGCAAACCGTCCATTAAGTTAGAAGAGAAGACGTGAGGTGAGTGTGTGGCGGCGGCACATGGCTGCTCGGTACGGGCTCCACGCGTGTGATACCGGCATTCCCTGGCTGAGGTGTCTCTTCTTCATGCGCTCGTTGTCCTGTATGTGTTTTGCCATTGCCGGTTACAGTTGTGTGTGGCGGTGACAGCATGTTTCCCTGCATTGTGCTCTTATAATGGGCAGGAGGACTGGCAGCTAGTCCGCCCATTGCATTGTCTCTGACCTGTGTCTGCTGCCGGCAGCGCCTTCAACGTGAAGGTCACCATGTGTGACAGCTCTGACTGATGGCTCCTTGTCTTGTGCATAGTAGCAGCTGTGTGCCCTTCCCTTAGCAGGCTCTGTACTTACCACCTCCCCCCCCCTCTTAGCAGGCTCTATGTAACCTTTATATGTAAATATGAATAGGCTGTAACATTTAGTGGCTCTTTACGTGTATGAGACTGGAACACGTGGCCCCTGCACAGGATATGAGACAGGCTGGGGCTGGTGTGCTGGATAGCTGTGCTTCACATAAAGGAGTTCCCAGGGTGGCTGCACAGCACATGGCTTGCGGGGGGGGTTAATTCAGTTAGTGGCAGCATGCTGGATTTGGGCATGACCCAGGCATATAGCTAGGACTGGAGGTAGGGGCTATATGTGTAGGGGCTCCCACCCTCTTCCTCCTTTTCTTTTCATTTATTTTTAAATCGGATTAACCTTGGGAAAGAAGTTCTGTGTATTCTGTGCCTAACAATGTGACCTTCATGTGATTGCTGGAATCCAGCATAGACNCTGGCTGTATGTGCTCAGTCATGCCTTGCTTCTGCTCATACTTGGTTAGTATTAGATTTTGGGATGTAAACGATCATATATTACTTAACCCTCGTGTTTATGTGTATAATTGTGTCCAGGACCGGTAGTAACGTATGTCAGGAGCACAGCATATGCCTTTTCTGTGCTCTTATTAAGGGGAAGGTTCCCTATTTATGTATATGCACATCTTTACGTGTGCTTCTCCTTTAGTATAAGGTGTGTCCTCTCTTGAATCGTTGCCCAGTGTTACAACTATGGAGAGAGAACCCGTTCTACTACTCTTTCATATCATATTAAATACAATGACTTTCCAACCGTACTCCGGATTTACTTACAGTGCTGTACAGGTTACCATGTATGACCAGTACAATACGCTAGATGACCAATACATCCAGCTGAGGGTGACTTTAGGGCAGATAGAGGACGAGTGGCACACTGCTTATGAGGGCTTACACGTTTAATGCATGGGGTGGTAGAGGGCACNAGAGGTCACCATAGCTTTTCATTTCTTCTATATATCAGCCTTTTTAAAGTGCCACCTCAATTCTATATAATTACTTATTGAATTGTATCTGACTTTATGCACATCTTTTCATATAATCTATATTAGCTGTAAGGTACATATATGCTTGTTATCTGCTCAAATGGATTCTTCATATGTCAGAATCTTCCTCGTGTTGATTATGGTTTTTGTACGTTTTCCTTTTTTAGGGATTTTAACAAGTTTTGATGACGATGGAAAGGGCGAGGTCTGCTGTGACAAACTTTGTAAGTTCATTTAGAGGTTCAATAAAATGTTTATTGACATTACAAACTGATGTGCTATAATCAGTTCAACATATTACCAACGTGTTTGTGTACGCTTAAATGGCGCTAAGAAATGTGTGTGTATATGGTGACTGTTCCCAGAATACAACCAAGGTGTATGTACAAAGCTGTTTCTTTACACATCACACTGAAGCTTCCGGCAAGCGGTGGACTCNCAACGGTCAGGTTAGGTGTCCAGGTATCGGGAAGTGCAGTGATCTGACACATGATTGTTCCTCTAGTAATTTGGGTTCTGCTATGTACTTACTCACAATTGTAGAGATTATGTAGACATGTTGTAGATCTACACAAATTGTCAGACTTCTATGTGAAACATACTAATATATTTTGCCTTTAGTTTGGCAGGGTGCCTCTGACATATACACGCTTCAGTTTGACGCCACAGACGGATGGAGATGCCAGTCAAGTTGAGATGAAACTTGCAGATGAGGAAGAGTGTGGTGATCAGACACTGAGTGACCACGTTGTNAACCACCGAGATGGAAGCGGTGTATGCAGAAGCCTGTGCTTTAAAGTTCTGGGTGCCGTTCTTTTGTTTTTGATAGGTGAGAACTATTCTTAACATGACTGATTGATTTCTGCTAATGATTGCAACTAGCTGCACATGTCTCTGTACACACTGCATTAATAAATCCTACCTACCCTTGCTGCAATGGTATGCTACAATTACATGTCTATCCACAAGGTGTCACTATACACAAATATGAATGGGAATCGTGTCTCAGTCTGCACTGAGGTTTCCTCCATACACTGGGTCATTGTTATTAGTAGCTCCTAAAAATGAAATCAAATGCTATGCAGTATGGCAAATCTACAGCATTGTCAGTACACACTGGAAAGATTTAAAAAATAATGAAAAGTGGAAAATAAAATAATTATCAGAAAATTGCTAACCTTCTGTTTAACCTAAACGTCACTTCTTACTAAACAGGATTTTCATTTCATCTTTTCTGCATGCACACACGGTAGACTTCCAATGAATGTCTAGGTCCTCAAGATCCAGACTTGCATGCTGGGAGTTTTTCTGCCACTGGGGCAAGAGCTGTTAATTGTACAGGAAGGGCTTGGTAAAGGCTAAAGCTGGCCATACACTATAAGATAAATTGTTCCAATCTAAGCATTTTTCAAGAGTGGGTAAAACCATGGTGAATTGCAGGGGAGGTAAAATGAATGTCAGTGTGTGCATGCAGGGAGAATACTTTATTGGTGCATGTTGCACACAGATACTGACCAGCGTTACTGTTACACTGTTATTACACTTGTGCTAGAAACATCATCTCTCACCTGTAATACTGATTGCAAATCATTCAATTTGTCTACCCTGCAATTCAACATGGTTTTACCCACTCTTTAAAAATGCTTAGATTGGAACAATTTATCTTATAGTGTATGGCCAGCTTAAGACTTCCCCCTGCACATAGGGTCTCAATGTGATCAAAGTTGTATTTGTTTTCTTTTTTGTGAAGATTTGTGACCAATTTGTTAACTTGTAATAAAGGTATGTGAATGACCTGTATTTTTTATAAACTTACCTTTTTACAATCTTATTTTTACCCGCAGGATTTCTTCTTGGGTATTTGGTTTACAGAGGACGTGATCTGTGTCTTGCTACACCTGTTGAAAATTACTCTGAGGATGAAAGTAATACAGATGTATCTAGTGATACAGAAGACTCTGTTCTACATGTTCTTGATATGGGTGATCTGAAATCCATGTTGAATCAAAAAGTAGAAAAGCTCTCCTTTGTAAAGAGCATTGAGTAAGTAACTGTTTGCAGCTTTTAACAAGCTGATGTATCATAAACTCCCTTATTTTTTATATACAAATGCTGATTTGTCCAATGAGAATTCAGTTTTATTTGTAACCTCCAGTTCAGCTGTGTGCTTGGAATAACCTGATGCTTTGCATCATATCTTAAAGTTAACCATGAAATCACAATGTTAAAAGCTGGTTTAATACCCATGAAACAAATTTTGAGGTTAAATTGAAATTGGTGTTTGCCATTGTTTTTGTATTCTAGTGAATGGTCAAGGAATTCTCGTGAAGCTGGCTCTGATAATGAGGGTGGTGTAGCTCAAACAATACATGATCAGTTCATGAAAATGAAATTGGATAAGGTGTGGGATGATGAACATTATGTCACTTTACAAGACAATGGCAGGTATGAGTTTATGTTCTAACACCTTTGTATCTGCCCCTGTGAGTCCCAGCTTGCTTTCAACTATTTTATTTAGTAAAGCATGTTGCGACAATGCCACAGGTTGACCATGCGTGATATAGATTGTCCAGTAAAGATGAAATTAGCGCCTTACTATGAACCATGGCATGTGTTGCTGTAATGAGACTAATACATCTTGTGCAGCTACATATAGGGGCCATGTGGTGACCTGTGGTTTAAATACAGTGGCTACTGTAGTGTATATTAACTGTTTCTAAATGGTTATGTATTTACTGAGAAATACTAGACCTATTCAGTATAACATCGCATAGTGAAGTTTCATGGTAATAAATCATTTATAAACATGCTAAATTTATTCATTGTTTTTCTGTAAAAATATGTTAAACACCAGGTTAAACAGAATTACAGTTTTGAAGTCTGATGGTTCGACAGATGTGACTTTTGATCCATCCTCATTTGTAGCCTACAGTCCTGCAGCATCTGTTGATGTAAGTTTAAATTGGAAAGCTGTGTGTGTGTATATATATATATATATATATATATATATATATATATATATATGTATGTGTTGTGGGTTTTTTTTTTGCCCCCCATTTCAAGCATTTCATTAGTTTTGATAAACTTTTAAACATTTTGTGTTTTCAAGGCTGGTCTTGTGTACTGTCGTTATGGTCGCAAAGAAGATTTTGATGCGCTGCGTAAAAATAATATTGATATACTTGGTAAAATTGTTCTTGTGCGTTCTGGATTAATTCCATTCTCTGAAAAGGTACCTTTTTTTTATTTATTTTTTTTTTCTTTAATATATTGATTTCAATTTCTGATATGCCAAATCTAACATGTTCTTTCCCCATCTCAGGTTAAAAATGCTGAGATTGTGAGTGCTGCTGGAGTACTAATCTATCCTGATCCTTCAGATTTTACATTCCCAGATGGTGACAAAGAAATTGAATCTCCTTTTGGACATGTGAGTTTCGTTTATTAATCTGATCTGATCTGATTTATTAATTGAGAATGCAACATGGTGCCTATATATGTCACACATACATATGTGCTGTGGAACAATTTTTTTTTTCCCATTTTGAGTCTGACCAATAACCCGTTATAATATACTTTTTTTTTTTTTTCTTCCAGGCTCATTTTGGTACTGGTGATCCCTTTACACCTGGATTCCCATCTTTTAACCATACACAGTTTCCACCATCCACATCATCTGGTCTTCCAGCTATTCCAGTTCAAACACTTTCCAGTAAAGATGGAAAGACACTGTTGAGGTATGAGGTCCAATTCCTACTAGTTTGTCACTTGGAATGGAATGACCAGTTATGTGAAGTATAGATATGGTTCCTAAACTATAGTTTTTAAAATCGCAGTACTTCTTTGTGGTGTTTGTTCTTTGGCCTCATACACTAGCTATTTATTGTAACACAGTCCTAACAAAATAGTCAGTAGTGTTAGTTGAATGCTTGCAAATATACATACATTAGGCTGGATTTTAATTTCCATACATATTGTGCTTGGTAGCATCCATTTGCATACGGGTTCCACTTTGCATGGATTGAAAAATTGGCCTCATGCTAGTTCTTGGCATTACCCAGGAACCCTATACTTAAGAGACCTTGCACATGTGAAGCTGTCTGTGCATGATCCTTTTTCCTGCTAAAAGTTCTGTTCTGTGATGTGCTTTAGTAAACTTGAGAGCCAAGGATGCCCAGTAGATTGGAAAAGCGCTTGTAAACTTGACCACATCTATAAAAACGTTACACTGGCGGTGAACAACACGCAGCTTGAAAAGAAAATCTACAACGTCTTTGGTGTTCTTAAAGGTTTTGATGAACCAGGTAATCTGAACACTTTTCCCCCAGTTTTGTTCTGTCCACCTCTTTGAAAGTATTGGCGACCAAAATAGTTTCAAAGCTATTCAACAGAAGTATGTAACTTGTTTTTGTTTGCAAAACAGATCGCTATATCGTTGTTGGTGCCCAAAGAGACTCTTGGGGCCCAGGAGTAGCAAAGGCAGTTGTTGGTTCGTCTGTCCTGGTAGAACTTGCTCGTGTGTTATCAGATATGGTTAAAACAGGTAAGATCCAGCTGCTTGACACTACTATAAACACACAATGACATGCCTATCTTACAAAAGTTTTTATTTTTACAGAGGGATATAGGCCCAGGCGTAGCATTGTGTTTGCAAGTTGGAGTGCTGGAGATTTTGGATCTGTTGGTGCAACAGAGTGGTTGGAGGTAGGGCTCCTTTTTTAGAAGGTGTTACAAATCCCTGCTTGTTACTTAGTGGTAAATATTGTTGCTTTTGCACAATAAAGAATATTTCACTTTTTAATACCTGTTTAGGGGTACCTTACCACGCTGCATCTTAAAGCAGTATCCTACATCAATCTGGATGCGGTTATTCAAGGTATATGACTCATTTATGAGACATACCTATAAATACCCTCACAACTTCAGATTTGTTAATTTGATTTAAACTTTTCTTTGCCAAAGGTTCTGGATCATTCCAAGTGTTGTCCAGCCCTATGCTGTATAATCTGGTTCAAAAAGTTATGAAGGAGGTATGTAACGTTTTTGAACTTTTCCTTGCAGCATTTTTTTTGTGTTCCATAAAACTTATTGTTTCTTGGTATGTTTACATGCAGATAAATGACCCAAGTGGAAAAAGCCTGTATTCCGCAGCTAAATCAAATGATTGCATGTAAGTCTGAAAGCAAAACTTTGTCTTAAAATTTTGTAGTGTGTGTGTGTTTTCGCCTTGAATCAAAGTAGGTTTTATGGCTGTAATATAGAAGTGTTTATGCTTGTCTTCAGTCACTGTTTCTCCATGGATGATGCTGCGTATCCCTTCCTTGCCTTCTCTGGAATCCCATCTGTATCTTTCAGTTTTCGTAAGGTACACAGACCTTATTTATAATGCCTTCATAGTGCTATGCAGCAGCTATTGTCTGTATTTATAGATCATTCATGTATGAATTGCTCTTTGCTTTGCAGGATAACAAGCCCTATGCTTTCCTTGGAACTACCAAAGATACGTTTGAGGCTTTTAGAAAGCTGGTGGATGTTGACCCTATGTGCAGGACGGCCGTAAAGTTTGCAGCCCAGATCATTCTTCGTCTGACCCATGACCATATTCTGCCATTAGACTTCACAAGTTATAAATCTGAAATACAAAAAGTTGCTACTGGCTTGATGAAGTACAGTCAGACACTAAATGTACGTAGCTTTTTTCTAACCAGTTGTATAATATGTGAATGTTGTATGTAAAGATATGTAGCTCTGTCATTGTCACCCAATAGAACAATAGCTAAATGTCCTAATGTGGGTGAATTGAATATGTGCCTGTATTTATCTCAGTCCTAGTAAAATGGCATATGACTGTGTATATTATGGAATATCGAGCATGCGGTGGCTACATACCATGTGTGACACTTTGAAGAATCTTTGCGACCTGTTCGAATGGAAAGTGAACACATTTCTCCCCTCATTTCAGGCTAGAGGCCTCGCTTTGAGATGGATCAACTCTGCTTCAGGTGACTTCACTCGGGCAGTTACGTCTCTTAAGGACAGCTTTTCTCATTCTGACCTGGAGAACAAGCCTTTTCTCCGATCTCTAAATGATCGCGTTATAAAGGTAGGTAAAACTTTCTCCTGCAAGTGCTAGCTCTCTTTGTAGATATAACTTGATAGTCCTTATGATATACATTTGTGAATTCATTTTTTATAATTTTTTTTCTCTTTTGCTTTTCAAGGTTGAACACTCCTTGCTTTCACCTTATGTTTCTCCCAAGGAAACTCCATTTCGGCATATTCTCTATGGCACTGGGAATCACACGTTTACTGCACTGATGAACCACCTTAATCTGCTTACAGTTGATGAATCTCTGTTTAATGAGTCCCTCTTTAAAAACCAATTGGCTCTTTTAACTTGGACTCTGCAGGGTGCTGCTAATGCTTTGGCGGGTGAGGTCTGGGAAATAGATAATGAGTTTTAGAGCTGCACTGCCACCTAGCGTGAGATTTTGCTAACGTTTTCTTAACTGTAGTTTAACCATATATCTTTTTTTTTTTTTTTTTCCCCCTCTTCTCGAGAATGAAAGCTCTAATGTTGCTGCCCATTAAGTGTTTGTTACAGTATTGGTCATGTTAGTAAAATCTTACACTTTTGCAGCTGTTAATAAATGTCCAAATGAAGCACCTATACCTTTAGGTTCCTTTGCAAGTAGCATATGGCCTTTAGTGAATTTACTTGCACGCATAGGGGTATATTTACTAAGCAGGGAGATTGCAGTGAAATTCGAATTTGGGAAAGTTGCCCATGGCAACCAATCAGATTTGAGCTCTGTTTCATTTCATCTCTGGAGAATGTAAAATCAGATTTGAGTTTACATTCTCCAGAGTGTAAAATGAAACTGAGAGCTCAAATCTGATTGGTTGCCATGGGCAACTTCCCCAAATTCGAATTTCACTGCAATCTCCCTGCTTAGTAAATATACCCCATAGTTGTGTGGGGTGTTTGGGATTTATTTCTCCTACTCCCAGCCAAAAGCCATATCTGTTGAAATGTGTAATTTAAGACTTATGGTAGTGGTTCCCATTTAAACTTACTATTTATTAGAGTAAAATTGCTGGGATGTATAACCTGGGTGGTATCTCCTTTTGGGTTTTTTTTTTCCCCACTTTCAAAAAAAAAAAAAGCTGGTGCTTTTATTTCCTTGTCAGAAAAGATCTTTTTACCTGAACTTACTGCTATGTGAGCTTTAACTATTCAAGTGCTTTTCAGTAAGGCAGCATAATGCAAACACTGCATGTGTTTGAACGTATGTGTTTATGCATTGACCTGACTGGTTCAGCATACACATCATTCAAGGAATACAGATTGGCTCTTCACAAGAAGGACTTGTTTTTTTGTTTAGTAAAAAGATTTTTGACTTTTCTGACAACTGTAAATGACCAGAACCACAGGTCATTCTTCAGACACTGCAAAATATTTATTTGTCTCTATTGGCTGCCCGACCAGGTGTGACTGACACAACTGGCTATGATATCCTTCCATCCTTTAGAGTCCTGGTAATTTAAATGGCACTTAAGCCTGCAGTGCAGGATCAATGGTATCTCGAGGATGGATCAGTTAAAATTAGCAGCAATTTTAGACTTCTATAGCACTGAATAATGGTAAACTTTATTTATTTATCAGTGACAGCGATCACTATAAATGGTGTTAATTTGTTCTGGTAATTATCGGAAGCAGTGCCTTCCATAATTGACGGTTATACTGTCGAATTTTTTTTTTACTTATGAAAAAATGATTAAAAGCAGCATCTGCTTAACTGAGTCAACATGATACTGGAATTTCTGCTGTCCACATAGCACAAGCAACCATTTTATAATGACCGTTTGTAATCCTTCCTGTGTTGCATATCTGTTGAAATGGTGCTTTACAAAGGCTGCAGTAAACCTGTTACAGGCATTATGCAGTAACAGATCAGTTGTAAGCAGTCTGTTGTACTGCACTCTTTCACCATGAATACACATGCAGTAACTACTGAGATTGTACATTTGGTTGTTGATCTGTTTCAAAAAC
The DNA here is from genome assembly GCA_016617825.1 of Platyplectrum ornatum. Taxonomy (NCBI): domain Eukaryota; kingdom Metazoa; phylum Chordata; class Amphibia; order Anura; family Limnodynastidae; genus Platyplectrum; species Platyplectrum ornatum. The sequence continues at coordinate 9,560 of JABWIB010011531.1, read as the reverse complement.
TGCGCTTGTGGCGTTTTATGCCTTACAGCAGAATTCCTAGTAACTTTTATATCATGGATTTGAACTGACATTATCGGGAGCAGTGTCTTCCATAATGGATTATGTAAAAACCGGTAGTTTTTGCCTACCACTGTGTTATATCGGGGGCAGTGATCCCTCATATGTTACACTACACGTGTACTTAATTATCGGGGACAGTGTTTCCCATAATTGGTTTTACAATAAATGTCTTGTTTGCAATGCTTAACATTTGTAACAAATACTTGTGTTTCTATGTAGCTGTATTTGTATTTTGTTCCCCCTTTCTCTGTTACTGCATTTAAAAAGGAAGCGCCCTCACCAGTGCTGTAATATGACTTTCTTGTTACACAGTGCATTTTCTGGTTGGGTAAATGTTTGTTCAATGGTAGCAACACATGTATAAAACTAGTATGATCATAGCCACACAATTGATTTAGTTGTACATTGAAGCACTTAACCCTTATTTACAGTAATGGTCTCTTTGGTAAAAGCACTTAAACAACCCTATTTTTAAAGATTTCCCTGAACAAACTCCTGTTTAAATGTTTGCTTTATGATGGTTATTGGTGTTACTTTGCAGTTGCTTTATTATAATGAAATGAAAGCTGTCTTATGTACAATGTTGCTTATGTTTGAGAATATCCAAATGTTTTCGAAATGCAATTTGTAATTGTGCTGCTGTTTCTGCTATTGCCCTGTATTGAAGACTTGTATCGGGCTTAAAACCTTGCTAAGATCTATGTAGGCTGAAAGGAAAGTGTTTTTTTTTTTTTTTTTTTTTTTTTTTTTTAATACACATCAAAATGTCTGTACCCTATAAAACTCATGTATGCAGCCTGAGGCTTAACTAAGGAAACATGTTCTGTCATTTGTTTCTTGGAAGAATTTTTCTTTGACCGATTTATCAGTTAACATATTGAATACCCTTTATATATAAGGTCAAATTTTTCTTTTTTTTTTTTACCAGCCATATTGTCAATTTTTTCAAATATCTTTATTGGCCTTTCACATGTTGGTTTTCCTGTGCTAACCTTCCTCAAATTTGAGTCATTGTACTGTGCGCTGTTAAATTTCAATGTTGCTAGTTTACATGTTCTGTGATCCAATAAAAGGTTAACAAAATACCCTGTTTGTTATATTTGCTTCTAAATAGCCTATACTGCATGCTTTGCTTACCAATTTGGGCATCATTATGCCTATAAGTTAGCTTCAATATAAATATATAGCTGTTACCTGTCTTAAAGTTGTACATAAACAGCTGTAAATGACTGTTAGGATTTCATGGCATTACAAATGAAACTAGGCAGTAAAGTAACATACATATTAGGACATTTTAATAGGCGGATTGGAATGGATCCAGTTTTTTGCAGCCAAACACTCTGGTCGACCCTAATACTTTTGGGAATGAGGCCAGAGTGGGGATCAGAAAGGACACTATAGATCAATGTGAAAGCTGTCCCACTCAATCTGGCCTGTGTATTAACAATTGCTTCAAAATATATCACTTTGCACATTTCCAGACCTGTGGGGTCAAAATACTTACTACACCCTAAATGAAATCCTTGAGAGAAAGGGGTGTTAGTTGTAGGGGGTATGTCCAGTACTCCTTCCACAGGAGCTATCTAAATGCAACATGGTGTCCAAAAACAATTCTGACAAACTCTGCTAAAACAGTGGGACTGAAACAAGGTCTTACACATGACTGAGCTGTAGACTTTAAGGGCTATGCTCTGAGGCATAAAAGGCCTTTATTAAACCAAAGTTAAAGGTGTGTTTTTATATCTTATTTTTTTTAATGGATTTAAAATTTGGCAGTGTCAGTAATGGTGGGGGGTGCATAGCCCTCTCTTCTTGCCAGAGGTAGCTTGACTGTGATTAAATATGGAGATCAGATCCTCAGACCCCTGGGGGAAAATTCACTAAATGACGAATTTAAGAATTCGTCAGTGGCTGACGATATTGCTGACGAATTTGTCGAATATGTATTCACTAAGTGGCGAATGTGTATTTTTTTCGTCATTTAGTTTGACGTTTACATATCGTCAATGTCAGATTGGCGTGACGAATTTTGCCATAGAAAGGATACAAAAATGGAATTCACTAACTGACGAATATTGTATTCACCCACACATNNTCATGACNAATTNACAAATTNNTCAAAACGCTAATCGTCAGCAGAGAGTGGAGAATTCACACATTTCCCTAGGCAGAACAATGATTACTAACTGGGAACACTATTTAGGGGCCATAGAGAGGTTAATTCAATGTTAATCAATGGAGCAAAGAGAAT